>SNQJ01S0081799.1:0-17998 GCA_010110895.2 Picea sitchensis
TTAAATGTGGTGGGCCCGGAGGCCGCCACGTGGCATCAAATTCAAAAAATAATTTGGAGCGCACAACATGTATTTGGAGTTGGCAGGATTCGACCGCGGGTTGTTCGGAGGACAGCCCCGAGACTTAACCGCTCGGGCTAGTGGTGGAGCTTACAGTTGAAACAACACGTTTATTTGAAAAACTTGAATCAAGTTTGGATGGGCGGTAAAAAGGGGACCAACCCCCTTTACACAGGACCGTGAGCCAAAACCAGGGCCCATAGACCCGATGGTTGCGGTTGGCACCGTTCACATAAGCATGCGGGGTAATCGTTATATGCCAAGGGTTGCAACATGGTTTTCCAACCATTAAACTCGACAATTTATGCGGAGTCGTTGTGACCACGAGCCTAACATTAAACTTGCATGCTAATGGTTCGACGAGTTTTGGGCCGAGTCCGCCTTTTTTGGCCCCATTTTCCATTTTTAGCAAGGTTAACTCCCGCTACTCTAGTTTTGGTGGATTTTTTTGGGGAAAAGAGGACAGAATTGGTTTTGGCCATAACTTTTGCTACAGGAAACCATTTGGCACGATTTTTTTGGTCGATTTTGGGTATTCTGAGCCTTCTGAAGCGAATGGAACATGTTGCAGAGCCAACATAGGTGTCGTTCAACCATTTTCAAGACAGAGTATCTTGAGGAGCCATCAGGGCCTTGAGGGAAGAGGAGCTGCATTGGAGCAGCCTTCACTGTCTTAGGTGAAAACAGAGTCATTTTAAACTTCTGTTTGTATTCTGAATTCGTTTTCACAGCTGGTTTGGCTTGTTTTTTGGCCTTTTTCTCATTGTAATACCATTTTGAGCATGAATAGATCAAGGACATGCCCATTGGGAGCCTTGGACCTGATAGATGTATCCCAGGAGGGGTGAATTGCCTCATCATGTGTTGTGTGTTTATGGTGAAATTATTTTGCTGTGTTAGATAGATTTAAGATATTTAAACAGTAAATCAAATCAATACTCCCCCACACAAAAAGTTTATAAACAGTGATTAAAGAACACTTTGCACATTTATTTTGTATGGAAATGAATACTTTGAACAACAATACAAATATTTTCATTTTCAGATCACCACTCCTGGGCCTCTCCCTCCAAATGCAAAGTAGCAGAATTGATGGCTTCAGTTTCTATCATCTGGTTGAACTTGTAGTATATGTCGAATTTATGTACCCAAGCTCTAGCAGTACATGTGGATGATCCATCGAAAGAGGGTATAGTGAGTTTCCCTACTTTCTGAATGAACTCCATGATATGTCCCTACTATTGTTGTTGTCCTCCCCTCTGAGGATATATAGGACAGAGCCTAAGCCTAAGTACACAATACTCTACTAAAGTCATGTCATTATGGAACTTTGGCCCTAGGGCTGCACACTCTCTCCTGTAATCAACAATATCCTCTGCATGTGTGGCGAGTCTCTTTGCTAATGGTTGTTGTGTTGCTGCTAGAAGTGTCCTCTGAAAGCTAGGGAATAATGGCTTGGGAATCCTACTCGATGATGTATAGATGTGAGTAGGTGAATGGTGTATACTATCTGCCCCTGAGTTCCCATGTGCTGCATGGGGGACATTTTCTCCTGGAATGTTCCCTGTAGCCAATCTATTTTCCATCTGTGCCAAAGACTAAGTTATGGCCTACTGACTGATCACCAAATTGTTAAGAACCTACATGAATTCCACTTCTCGGTCCATGGGTTCTTTGCCACTACCTTATGGCCTTTCATATATGTCTCCCATCCTCCTCTCTACCTCAAGCTCTGCCTCACGCTCTGCCCTTCTTTTTGCTTCCCGCTCTGCCTCTTCCTCGTCCTTTGAACTGTGAGGAAAGGGGGGATAATCTAATATTGGTCCTCTCCTCTCTCTGTGCCTTCTATAAGTGACAAATTTGTCACCTATATGCTCATGGCCCCTTGAGCTCTTTGCTGAATTCATGGAAACTTTAGTCACAGTCTGGCAAGACTAAAACTCTGATACCACTTGTAATATCCCAAATCCGCAGATCTAGATATTAACTCTCTATTGACCTTGCCTGTCACAGATCTGATACTGTTTGGGTGGTTGAATGGGTTATTTAGGTTTCTATCTGCGTTTTATAACTTGAATGTAACATGCGTGGTGATTTTTCATGTGGTTTCAAGGGGAACAACTTATTTAAGATATATTGAATAGTCAAGCAATTATAATAATGACATGCATGTACAAAACTTCACACACAGACTACATGCATGCAAAAATAACCAAAATGATCTTCAGTTAGACCTTCAAATGACTAGATCTATACTGGAATACTAGTAAAAGCATGGAACAATACCTAGAACTAACATATGTCGCTAGATCATTGGCATGCAATCTCGATCTGTGACATGCGTGGGTTTATTGCTACATGTAGCACTGGATCTTTTGTCAGAAGATGAATCTGATGCATGCACGAGAAAGGATCCTCCGAATATGATGAGATTTATCCCAATGAAGTTACCTTCTTCCCTAGAAGACTCACCCTTGGTGGAGCTGCTGTTGCTAGGCTCCTGGATCTCTCTGTCATTGTTGGAAGTAATATGTCCAACTGTTGGGAATGTCCTCACACTGGCTAACACTGAAAGAGTCTCCCAAGTAGATTCCATTGTTAGAATCCGATGGAACATATCTCGAATGGAGTGCCCTACCTCCCTCTCCAATGGGTTGGAAGGAATCTAGCTTGCTAGCCCTCTGGATGAGTAGATATGAGAATATATGATCTCTCCTCTATCTGTCAAACACGCTGCAACTCCACTAACTGAATGTGACGCCCTGATGGCTAGAAGGATTAGAAAAATGTGTTGGATGGATCAAATGAAGCGCCTTCCCCTGATCTCAAATGGGTTTTGAGGGTTTAGGTTCGATAGGCCTCCTTAGGAAGAGTGACCCACTATACCTCTGATGTCTCCTCTAAAACTTGTTATCACTCCAGGAAACTCTCCTAGGTTGTATCTCAGAGATGCCTGGTAACTTGACTGTTCTTGTAATGATTCACTCAATAATGGGTGTGGGGTTGGATCAAGATGAATATCTAACTAAATGGATTGTGTATTCAAGACTTCCTAGGGATATCAAACAATACAAGGCTCTCAAGAGATGAAATCAGACAGGTTGTGTATCAAATAGAATAGAAACTAACCACTTAACCAGATCACTCATATATAAAACAATAAGCATGATGGGTCTAGAAACTAGCATAACCACTTATGATACTTTGCTTAACAATTATATGGTGAGATGACAGTCACCTATGGATTAAATAAGCATAGACAGAGAATTGCATTCAACTCATAAGTAAGAACAAATAAGAAAGAAGAGGTCTGATAACACCAATGAAAGAAGTTTACAAGTTTGATATATTAAGAAAAAGTCTCTATTACAGTAGCAACATAGAATAACTCAAAGTCGAACCTCCCTCCTTACAATATGAAATCAACAGGCTTATATAGCCTTTGAAACTTATTTTTGATCCTCAAAATATGGATCTAATAACCACTTCTTCTATCTTTAGTTTGTGGAAGATATCTATCACAAATTCGAATTTGTGAGGTGGCTGGAAAAGATAGAAATTTATGGAAATATGCTTCTCCAAGATTCACGTATATCCCCCAAATACAAATATATATTGGGAAACTGAGAGAGGTTATTTAATATCAGCCCGTTATTATGAAATACCTCCTTTAGTTTCTAAAAATACTCTTCCATATCATCATAATCTGTCCTCAAATACAATGACTAAAATAGGAAAAACAAAGTATTTAATTTCTGGAAACATGGTGCTCAAAGATTGACCTATATTTCACAAATCCAAATAGATCTTGGGAAAATGAGAGAGGTTATTGAATATCAGCCTGTTCTTATGAAAAAACTCCTTCATTTTAGAAAAATAATCTTCCAGTTGATCAGGATCTGTCTCCCAAGAAGGTGACTAAAACAAGAAAATCCAGATTTCCAAATCTAGTCATATTCCTACATTTTAGGAATTGATCCCTAGAATATTTCTATTGGTCAAATGAAGTGCCACCTGTATTCATGGATGATATTTGATAATTTCTTTGATCATATGCTCCTAAATACACTCAACCAAGTCAAATTTTGACCTTTTGACCAAAATCCTTGCATTTTTACCCAAAAATAGAAAGATCACTTAGTCTTCTTGCCTCATCATCTACCTCAAAAGATGAAAAGGGATGATGTTCTGTATCCCTTTAATTATTTCTATCATTAGAAACCACCCTCAAGTCATATGGATCAAAAAATAATTGATCTGAGCAAAAAGAAGAGAAATTTGCAATTTTCTGCGCTTTCGGTGGCTAAGGAGCCAAAATTTCTAGCCTGTAAGCCATCGAAAGCTCTGTTTTGAAAATAGCTTTCAAAATTGCAAAAATATGTTTCCTCTCAGCTTCTTGATTTTCAAGGTTGTTCATTTAAGTTCAGGGTTGCTTCAAATAAGTTGTAGAAATCAGTGTTGTATCTCTTTAGTATGTATTTGTTTCAAAACCAAATAACACCTGATTTGATCCAACACCTTTTGATCATGCTTTCTTGTCTGCAACAACTATGATGAGATATACCTTTGTTTGCAAGAGTAATGATAGTTNAGAAATCAGTGTTGTATCTCTTTAGTATGTATTTGTTTCAAAACCAAATAACACCTGATTTGATCCAACACCTTTTGATCATGCTTTCTTGTCTGCAACAACTATGATGAGATATACCTTTGTTTGCAAGAGTAATGATAGTTTTACCACAACCGAATGTACCAAATATGGCACATGTTCCTTCAAGCACAGAAGGAAATAGAGCATCTAAAACACATGGTTCAATTAAGATAGGAATATCAGCTGCAATCTTGACAGAGCTAGGCCAAGGTATATTTTGGATTTAAATGCTAGTTGAATAGGAGCAACAATTTTTGAAATAGAGGCTTCAAAGATTAGTTCTAATATTATTTCTTTCAACATCACGTGAACCATGTACTGTGTGTTGAAATCTCCAACAAAAGTTCCCCCGTATCTGTAGCATAATCACTGCTCCAAGATTGATAATGTTGTAACCATTTCCAAGTTCCCATGCTTTCGGTGGCTAAGATAGCCCCAAATTTTGCATTTAAGCCGCTGAAAGCTAGTCTTTCGGTGGCTTAGAAGCCCTTTTGAAAAGGCGCCTGGCCACCGAAACCTGAGATTCGAGTTTTTTGAAGGAAAAACCAAATCAAATGTTTTGCAAACTTTATTACAGACTTAGAGATTGTAAAAGTGAGCCTCAAAAAATTTAAAAATGTATTTTTTTAATGACCTCCTTCACCTAAAATAAACAAAATTAATTGTGTTATTTGAGGAGATAACATAACTGACACTGGAATCTGACTTTTGGAGATGGATCTCTGATCTCCACACTCAATCTGACTGTAGATATGTAATGAAAGCAATGGAAAACCTGTGTGGTCTCCCAGAATGGATAGGGTGTGTCTCTCAACATTGAATCCAATCCCTTGGTGTCTTCCTCTTGGAATCCACAAGTATCCTCGAATTCGCCTGAATCTGGGTTTCTCCTTAGAGCTCTGGTTTCAATTCTCAAATCATCAATAAAGATCCATTAGGTTGCTTTTCCTCTCCCTATATCCACTGAAACCCTAATTCTTCGTTGACTTTTCACTTAAGCACTTTTCTTAAGTTTTTTGATTTAATATTAACTTAAGTGCGTAATTACCTTTTTCCACATAGACAGTTAATGTCATTTTCAAATTATAACATTTCCCTAGTGAAATGACATCAAATGAACATTTTCCTCTATTTCTTTCTGGCTATAGTCTAAAGGGGATGTTTAGACTACTAAGCCCTCCTCTCTGGAGTCCTCACTCGGAAAGGGACATTACAAACTTGGACTCCGGTCTTGGGCTACAGGCCCATTTTACATGTCTTAGTCAAGGGGTGGATTTGTTTCAAATTTAACTTGTTGGAAGACCTACAAACTATTATGGCAAAATATTGGAGTTGGGGCCCAACATGCCTATCGTTTCAAGAATGGATTTTCCATTTTGACCCAAGCCATCAAACCATCTCCTCTTTGGTCCTTTGATTCATTCTCCTAGGGATTCCTTTATCTTTCTGGCACAAGGAGATTTTGTAATTCCTTGGTAATTAGCTAGGGAGCTTCATTGGGTTGGAGGAAGATTGGAACACCAAGTGGACCGAATGTGGGTTTGCATATAGGTAGAGGTGGAATTGAAAGAGGGTCTCATGGAAGAAATCGATCTAGTTATAAAAAACAAATTCATGGTTATAGAAAACCGACTATTGGCGAGTACCTTTCAGATGCTATGCATGATGTCATATCAGGTACATTGTGTATAAGTGTCCATTGCAATCAAGGCAGGGGTTTATTCCCAAAAATGTTTGGAAACCTAAGGAGTCTCCCCCTCTTATGGGTGAAAGGATTAAGAGGCTTGAGGAGAGTTCAATGAAGATAGCTCCTTTAGAAAAGAAGTTCGTGGTCGAGGGCCATTTATAGATTCCATCTTCGAAGGCATCTTCTTAGGGTAAGTCTGATGGTTTTCCTCCCTTTCCTTCAGTTCTTATGGATTCCTCCAAGGTTGTTTCTCCTCCTATTCTTGGTCCCCTCTTGTCTCCCTCCCCTCCCTCTTGCTCAGGTCCTCTTCTCCCCGTCAGTATCTCAAACTGTCTGGCACATTGTCATCTAAGAACGTTGCATGAGGGTAATCGCTCTCCTCCGCACATTGGTCCCCCCAATACCGTGATGTATCCCGTCCCTAGGAAAGAGTTTGTATGTACGACTCAAAATATTCTAAACCTTCTAATCTTTCAAGTCCCTCTCATTTCTCCAACTATCTTTTATGATCCCTCCAAATTTCTAACGAAGACAGAATCAGTGAGGGTGTAGTGCTAGATAAGGTGGTAGGATCCCAAGATGTATGGAAATCACATCTTTCCTTGGCTCAACTTCAAGCCAAAAAAAACATTTAGAGCATAAAACAAGCTACAATTATCCAGGCCCTTAAAGCAAGGAAATTTTTCAATAAGGTGAAGCCATGATTGTTCTTCTTTTCAATGCTCATGGGGTTGGGGGTGCCTCCAAACTTCTATCCCTCAAGAATATAGTTAAGTAATTTGATTATGATATTAGCTTGCTTCAAGAAACAATGTGTGAAGGCTATAAAGCCATTGATTCTCTCCCCCCTTGGTTAAAAGACTAGTCTTCTTTCTCACTAGACTCAGTTAGCCTCTCCGGGGGTCTTCTAACAACGTGGAATTCTAAACTTAATCTCTATTCTTCTTCGATCCTAAATGTCAGAATTATGGTAGATATGGAGACTTGCGACCTGGGCTCTTCTTTCTAGATTATAAATCTATATGGACCTTACGTTGATAAGAAGCCTTTATGGGAAGACATTTCCTCCTCAGGATCCCTCCCTGGAAATAATATTATCATAGGAGGTGACCTCAAATTCACTCTATCTCTTAGGGAAGTTTGGGGTGCACATCCTTGCAAGGACCCTCTTAAAGGGTTTTTCTCTCACCTTATGGAAGATGATCATCTTATCGATCTCGATCCACCTAAAATAATGTCGATGTGGAGGAATGGAAGGAAAGGGGAGGAAGGAGTCTCTAAAAGAATGCATAGATTCTTGATTTTAGAATCCCTTGTGGGAGGGTTTTGGTGCCTTAAGTCTTGGATAGGTTTTGAAGGAAGCTATGATCATCTTCCCATTTTCTTGAAGTTGGAACCTTTTGATCGTAAACCATCAACACCTCTCAAATTTAACCACATCTAGTTACAAGAGGAAGATTATAGAAAGATCATCCTTTCTACCTGGACCCATCTCCAAGACAATACCAGAGCATCCTTCATGCAACAATTCCATGAGAATATTCTTAAGGTGAAAAAGGTGATGAAATAATGGGTTATGGAATTTAACAAAAGATCCTAGGTTGCGCTTAAGGAAGTGGAGATGAAGCTAGATTCTCTTTTCAAATCTAACATCTCAGGTATATTCTCTGATGAGGAGGCCTCATCTTTGAAGTCTCTATTTTCCCATAGGAATATCTGTTGGCTAAGGAGGAGGCCACCTGGAGGTTAAAGAGTCACACGGTTTGGATTGCTGAAGGGGACATCAATACCAATTTTTTTCATAACTATGCCAACTTTCATAAAAATCGCAACTTGATCTAGGAGATTTCCAACCAATATGGGGGTCTAGCTTAGTCTTTTGAGGAAAAGCAGAGGCCACTAGGTCTTAATTTGATGCATTATTTAAGGAATTGACTGGATGTCCTATGCACTAATTGCTTGAGGTGCTCAGGATTTTTCCTAGGTTTATTAATGAGGATATGAACGCTTCTTTAGACACAGAAATTTCCAAAGTTGAGATTGAAGTGACTCTCTTCTTCATGAAGTGTGGTAATATCCCTAGGTTGGATGGATTATCAGTAGAATTTTATTTAGGTTTTTTCAAGCTAGTTAAGGAAGACCTCCTTAAGGTAGTATGTGAATCTAAGAGGAGTGGGAAAGTTTTGGGGCCATTGAATTCCACATTCCTAGTGCTTAACCCTAATAAGAAAAAAGTCGCTTCCTTCGAGGACTTTTGATCTAGGATCTTTTCATCGAGCGACTTATAAATAGTTTCATTAAATGAGCATAAATTAAAGTGCACCATTAAAGAAGGAAAAGCTCAATAATGAAGAGACATAAGAATCAAATCTAAACACAAAAAACTTGATAACGAAGTTCATCCCTGGTGGAATACGTCTTTGAGTCTTGCTCTCAAATGGGTAGGCCTTTTTATTAACTCAGCAAAATAATTTGGAAAAATGCATAAGTATACCTCATTCTGAAATCAAGTTGCAGAAGTTTTGCTCAGATCAGAAAACATAGAACACCACTGAATTCGTGGCGTCGAATTACCCAAAAATGATTGTCTCCATTCTTCGATCCAACTCTGGCATTCCCAGGCCCAAGAGAAACTCTGTCTCGGTTTCCATGCCCTACAACCTGCAATAAATGTTGAGGAATCTATCTCGAAATGTGTGTCGGTCCATAACCTCGTGCGCCCTTCCTCCAGCACTGGGCGAATGCAACTTTTAAATATTATTTGCGGGCTTTGTAAACAATATAATCTGTTGCCATTGTGGTTAGCGGAGCATGTGTTAAGGTGTTAATGTATGGGGAGGTCCTGGGGTCGAGCACGCGGGCCTCCCCTTTTGGGCTATCCATTGTAACTTGTATATATATTTGAAATGTGTCATTTCAATAACTTTAGTAGGCTTCTAGATATCGGTTGGGTGCCAGATTTGGCGGACCCGCCAAATCTTTTTAATTTTTGAATTTTCGTTCACAGGTTGTCATTGGGCATTTTCCCACTGCCATGTGGTAGCCCATGACTGGGCCATGTGGCAGCCAACCATTGGGCCGCATCAACCACTATACAATCACCCTGCCATGTTAGCATACTATTTTCCACCTCATCCTACCATGTCACTGTACGAACTTCCACGTGGTTGTACGGACTGCCACGTGGCATAATTTTACTGGTTCACGAAATGACCCAAAAATGCCAAATATGAGTGACACGTGGAAGCCTCTGGTGCTGCCACTTCACCATGATGACATCAACATGACAAGTGTCACCTCCTACACATGTCACATATGATGTACAGATGCTAACATCATCCATACTAATTCTGACGTCAGCAGTATAGATGTTGACTCATCCCCCTGTTGACTGGGCTAGGTTGACCAAACTTTGACCGTGAATATCTTTCGATCTGTAACTCCATTTGATGAGTCGTTTGCACCGTTGGAAAGCTTGTGACACGTACTTCGCGATAATGTCATTTTCACTAAGTTTTGAGAACTTTGAATGTTTTCTCTTTCTTTGTCTGTTGAGGCCATTCTGAGCATCTTGAGTTGATTCTGCGAGTTCTCAGCTATCCTTAGTCTTCTATGGATCCTTTTTAGGTCACTCCTTCCCATTGAGAGTTTTTTGGACCACCAAAATATTTCATCAATCAACAGATAAGTGAGAGAAGAGTTCCCTCACCTTTTCCTTCTCAATCCACTTTGCCTTGCTTGGATGTGTGCCCTTTAAGCCTACTCGAAGATAGTCAACATCACCCCTACATGAATTCCTCGTCCTTCTGTCTAGGATGATATATTTTGTTAACCCATCCAAGTACTCAGGAGCAAACTCATCAACTGAAGGTATTCAAACTTCCTCATCCTGATCCATGATCATGGGAGGCTAAAAAAGTTTCACGCTCTCCACATTTACAACTGAGTAAATCTGCATATAAGGTGGAAGATCCAGACGAAAAGCATTGGTACCACTTTTCTCCAAAATAGTGAAGGGTCCATAATGAATGGGCTTGAGTTTCTTTCCTTAACCCTTCAATCAACCTTGTGTTTGTCATGTCGAGCTTTATATTGTGCTTGACTTTCCTCTAACTATTCCCTGACTTCCTGGTGCACCTGCTGGATCCTCTAGATGAACTTGCGAGCTCTGTCCTCTTTTCTTTATTCATTTGAATCGAAATCTCTCCCATACATCAAGTCCAAAGGAAGTTTAGGTAGGTACCCAAAACATGTCTCAAAATGTGAACACTGAGTGGAGGAATGTAAGGCTTGGTTGTAAGCATGATGTACATAGGGTATCTGTTCATCCCATAGATTGGGATGCTTGTTGCAGTAGCCTCGAAGCAAAGTACCATTGTTCGGCTTACAACCTCTGTCTGTCCGTCGTTCCGTGGATGGAAAGCAATGCTCCTCTTCAATTTTGTGCCCATCATTCTCCACAAGCTTGTCCAAAAATCCCCAAGGAATCGAGTACCTCGATCCAAGATAATGGATGTTGAATAAATTGAGCATAAGAATATTAGGACAAGAAGATTGGAGGAAAAGGCCTCAAGCCATATTTCTCAACATTGTATTCATCTTAATGATACAAATATATAATACAATAATGAAACCTCCTCAATTGTTCTCACATCGACACCTCATCATGAGATAAGGTAGGAGGAGGAAATATAGGAATTATAAACACACTTAGGATAACAACTATATCCTAGCATGTGAAATATACAAAGGTGGTATATTAAGACTTAATGATTATATATGAGAAAGAGGCTAACATTACCCCCCTCAATCATAAGTCCAAACAATAATACCAACAAAGCAGGTGCATAAGTTGGTATATCTCCATGTCTTCATGCTGAAACTCTTGAGCTGAGCCACAATGAAGATCTTCCTGAAAAACTGCCAATATGGATGTTGAATTTGGTCATCTGAAATGAACTGGAAGAGAGATGAGATATGGAAGTGAACAACTGCAATATCTAAACATTCCTTGATTGCTTGACAATTCAATCATTTTTCCAAGTATTTGAGCTAGAAGAATTTGATGTCTTCCGCTAATTGGTGAAAATGTAGTATCACCACTCTACTATCAGTGTATCACTGAAAGTGCTCTCTGAATATGTGGTTTGGGATAACCACTGACCAATTGATACCATGTATCTGATGGTTTTTGGATGACGACTAACCAATCTTGACACTTTTAGGTGTCCAACAACATCCCAATGTATCATGTGTATGATTCAATTGCAAGTTATTGAACCATAATTATGCTAAAGTCTGTCATCTACAGATCGCAGTTGCCCATTTGGAAAATTTCATTCACATCTAGCATATTCGATGTTTGTTGTTGTCGAAACTTTCAGTTTGACAACCATATTCAATTCCATCATCAATTCCCTCCTTTGTCAGCTGAAAGGAGAGACTTCAAGTGGTTTCTTGAACCATCTTCACTGGATTTTTGAACTCCCCTTCTTAAGGTGCATGAGAGTTTCATCATTGTACTCCCCCTTTCTATGCTCAAGAGAGTAGCATACTTGTTCCATTTGAGTACAACACAAAGTGGGCATGTGGAAATAACCACATGTTATCTCATCTTGTGAGGGCCATGCTCGAAAGCTACGCCATAAGGGGACCACTTATGTGAGGTACAAAAATGTTATGTTCTACAATATTGGTCTTTACTCGAGATTTAATTCTTCGGTAAGACTTATATAATCGCTTGGTTGTTGATGACCACTGCCAAGGCTCAATCCCCTCATAGTGAATCTTCAATCTTGCAGGTTTCTTCAATGTTGAACATCTGTCTGAAGAATGGTTATGCTTGCCACAATGTTGGCAAGGATGGAGATCAAAACACTTATTCTCCATGTGACCAACTCGATTACAATGTTGGCATGTCACATTATGATGTTGAACTTGAACAGGTGAAAGTGAATATTCTTGAAGGAATCCAACACTTTGGAACTTGATTGGTCTGGAATAATCAAGAATATGAAAGGTAACTTCCTTGTCATATCCAAGTCATGTTCTATTCTTGTTGTAGATGATTTCTTCCCAAGGTCTGATGATGGGCTTGGAAAGAGTATTCTGAGTCCGATTATGCTGGACTTGAACAAATTCATATTCATTGGAAGTTGCTTTTGAATTTGGCTCGTTGAGTTTCTCCTTCACCGACTGTTGATCATCATTATCATAGAGAGGGTTGTGCTGAACAAAAACTAGTTCATAATACTTCATTGGTTGTTAATTTTTGAGATCTATCAAATCATCATTCAATAGCTGGGATTTTTCTTGAAGAAGTCTAACTTTAGCTTGCGTCACTTACAAACAAGTTAGCACTGATTGAAGAGTTTCTTTGTTCAATATCACTATGTTGTCTTCAATGGTGTTTATTAGAGTGTTCAGTAACTCTAATAATTCAAGATTTCGAGCCATTTCAAAAAACACTAAAGGAGGTCTCCTTGTGCAGGTAGATCCTTATTACAATTTGACTCGACAGAAGAAGACTTATATGCAACTTGCTCACTCGAATCACTCGCTTGAACTTGCCTTGTTTGAACTTTCTTCCAGGAAGTCGAGGATGTCGGTTACCACCGAAAATGCATCCCAAAGACTTGATGTTTACAATGATTTTAGTTTCAAGTACTCAACCTTGTCAATTTTGACTCAACATGACTCTAGGGTGTCGGGCTCAGCCGAAAATGCACCTCATGACAAATTCAATTCAACTCAACTTGATTTAAAAAAGGCAAGTAAACTTACAAAAGGACAATTTACAAGTTACAATAAATCATGATTCTTAAGTTGAATTAATCTTCAAATTTGAATGTGTTGTCGATGCTTTTGAGTCGAGTTATCCTTTGATTATGATCTTGTTTTGTCCATTGTTGATGTGATTTCCAATTTGATAACTTCGTCGCTGCTTGATTACTCGTGCTTCAATGTATGTGCTACAAAAGACTAGTTGAACAATTTTCTCTTTACATGCTTTTAATTTCCAATTGTGTCATTTACCCTTTTATGAGCACATGAGAATTTTGTGCTTGATTTTATTTGTTGGTATTAAATCTATGTCACATTAGACAACACAAGTATCAAAAGGAAATATGCACAATCACACACAAGGAAAAATGTCCTTAAACTCCCTTATTCAATTTCATAGTGGTCTAGAACAAGAAGCGAAAAAATGTTGATTTCATTATAATATATCCTTCATATCAACACAAAAAATATGTCCAAATACATTGATAAATCTTCAACCTACTTTCTCCTTAAAAATGTTTTTAATTAGACTTTACATTCACAACATTCCTCCTTTTAAAAATTTAGTACTCATATGCTTCCTTTTAAAAAGACATTAATACATCAATCCTTAGATCTCCTCTCCTTTATATAAAGGGCACAAAATATCTTAAAAAAATTTAGTACTCATATGCTTCCTTTTAAAAAGACATTAATACATCAATCCTTAGATCTCCTCTCCTTTATATAAAGGGCACAAAATATCTTAAAAATAGCATAAATATGTTCTTGCTTCCATTTGCTCTCTAAAAAAGACACGTTCTACTTTACTGGTATACCCCACTCTTTTTATTGGCATAAACCATATAAATTCCCAAATACAAGTTTATCACTTTTTCATTGGATTGATTACTTTTACACAAAAGAAATAAAATATGACTTAAAAGTATAATATGCCATTAAAAGTTGTGCAGAGTTTTGTCTTATGCATGGCATGACTTATGAATGTAAAAACTACTTCATCAATTTTCACATGCATGCCTTCCAAAGTAAGCACTTATACCTTTTTAAATCTTTGAGAGCACAATACGTAAGGGATATTGAAAAAATCAAGGAGTAAATTTGTAAAGATTCAATGAGCCTATTGAAAATATAAATCGTTGACTTTGAATATTTGCTCCACGTAGGAGAGAAATCCACTTATCAATTGCACATTTTGAGTGGATTGTTGAACATTTTGAGCGGATTGTTGAACGATAAGTGACTCTTCTCACTTCTGTTGCGTGATTTTGATTCTGTTGATTGTCATTGGAGCGAATCCGACCTCAGTAATTTGTGGATTGTTGGGATATCACAGATTGTTGGGATATGATTTTTTTTTTTCTGATAATCTTTTTACTTCGCGGCCTCCAAGTTCTGATGAGATGTCGAAGGAATATATCCAGGTGACTGCAGTGCCAATCAGAAGTCGTGGGTTTAAGCACAACCATATAATCATATCTAGGAGAACGGTAGTGCCAATTTGGATATCTAGGAGAACTGTAGTGCCAATTTGGATATGAAGTGGAAATTTAGCAAGGCCAACAATGCTACAAGTGTTCTGCGCTCAATGATTTTCTCATGTGCCAAAATGAAGCAATAGAACGCACTATATCTTTAAAATCTCATCGATACACCTCCAGTTGTAGATCTCAGACTGAAAATTTACAGAAATTATTTCATTTGTTTGGAGATTAAAAAAAAGATTGCATGGACAAATTTTTCTTTCGTGCTGGCACGTGCATGCAAGTGGGATTCTCACAGAGATTTTTAGACCGCGATGTGAGAAATCACGTAGAGTTGAGCTGGATTTGAACTGCAATCATCTGCTACTATCATTGCTGCCAAGATTGGAAGGTGGCATAGACCGAAAGGTGATGTACAGAAAGAAGAGGAAATAGAAGAAACAACTGTTATGCTTATATGCTTCAGCAGTTTGAGAACCCTTCTAATCCAAAGGCTCACTATGAATCTACTGGACATGAGATTTTGCAAGACACTGTTGTGGAATAGGAAGATTAATGTCCACACCAGGCATATCAATTGAAATGAAGCATTTATGCAAACACATTTGCATCTTAAATTAAGAAAAAAATGAAAGAGTGGTGAACTTGCTATTGTGCCTCCAAACATATGTATATTTGTGATGTAGATCTGTAATTTTGTTGGTGTAGACAACAAGGCGTGAATCCATTACTACAAATCTCCAACACCACAGTGATATGCCTCCAATTGCAGATCTCAAAGAAATTCACCTTTGACAGATCCGCATGGTTGATGTTGCAACACCTACACATGGCATGACTAAACTAGCGCTGAACTCGTGCGTACAATTGATATTTTAAATTGCTCATTATCCATCAACTCAATTTCGAATCACTCATGAAGACATTAGGCCCTTAATACCATAAGAAGCTCTGATACCAATTGAAGAAATTGAGCATAAGAATATTAGGACAAGAAGATTGGCAAAAAAGGCCTCAAGCCATATTTCTCAACATTGTATTCATCTTAATGATACAAATATATAATACAATAATGAAACCACCTCAATTTCTCTCACATCAACATCTCATCAGGAGATAAGGTAGGAGGAGGAAATATAGGAATCTAGAAACACGCTTAGGATAACAATTATATCCTAGCATGTGAAATATACAAAGGTGGTATACTAAGACTTAATGATTGTATATGAGAAAGAGGCTAACAGATATGGGTAACCCAAAGTGAACCCAAACATACTGTAAGAAGAGATTAGCAGTCTGCTCAGCAGTGATCTGCTTTTTACATGGCATTAAGATACACATTTTTTTTAACCTATCCACTACAACATACAAATAGTCATGACCCCCTTTCGACATTGATATACCCCCTACAAAATCCATGGAGATACTTTCCCATGGATGGGATGGAACATGTAGTGGTGAGTATAGCCCCAACTTTCTATTAGTGGGCTTACAAGTAGAACACATCACACACCCCTTTACATATTTAGTTACAATTGCTTTCATTTGAGGCCAGTAACAAAACCTATGTAAATGAGCCATAGTTTTTCCTACCCCAAAATGCCCAGACACAACAGAAGTGTGAGCTTCTCGTATTACATGGACTCGTTCACTTTTAGGAATACATAGCTTTCCAAGATGGTAGAGTAGTTTTCCCTGCAGACAATAGTTCTCTACCTGTGCACCATGGGTTAGCTTCTCATATACTTCTTTAAAATATTCATCAATGGCATATTGTTCCACATAGCTATCATGAGATAAAGAAGTATTCTTAAAAATAATAGAAGCAACAATAGGAGGTCTAGAAAGCATATCAACTACCTTGTTACTTGTACCATTTTTATACTTGATTACCAAATGAAATTGTTGTAGAAAACCAATCCATCTGTAGTGTCGAGATTGTTGTAGTTTGGTTTATGCTTGGAGATACTGTAAGGTTTGGTGATCTGTATGTATGATTTTTTCCTTCCCTAACAAGTAGTTCTTCCATTTCTTTATGCTTTGAACTAATGCATACAAATCTTTATCATATGTAGAATAGTTAACAACAACTTGGTTAAAAGTTTTAGAGTGGTAACAAATAGGCTTACGATATTGCATCAATACTACACCCATGGCATATCCGTTGGCATCTGTCTCGATCTCAAAGGGTTGTTGAAGATTCGACAGTGCTAAGACTGGTGTGGTATTGATATTTTCCTTCAAAGTGTTGAAAGCTTTTTGTTGCTTTCCTCCCCACTGAAAAGTGCTCTTCACACTAGTTAAGGCATGCAAATGAGCTTCTATGAAGGAGAATTTTGAAATGAACCTCCTCCAATACTGGACTGCACCTAAGAAGCTTCGTATCTCAGTTACACTTTTGGGCTCAGGCCAATTTACAATTACATCAATCTTGGAAGGATCAATTTTCAATTGTCCTCCTCCTACAATATGACCTAAGTACACAAGTGTAGTCTTACCAAATTCACATTTGGACAGTTTTACATAAAAGTTTCCCCTTTGCAACGTATCCAATACTTGCTTTGCATGCCTCACATGTTCATCCCAAGTCCTGCTAAAAATAAGAATGTCGTCTAAATATACAATCACAAAATCATCTAGAAAAGGCTTGAATACATCATTCATCATACGCATGAACGCTGTCAAAGCATTACAAAACGCAAACAACATAACTATCCACTCAAACAATCCATGTTTGGTTTTAAAGGAAGTCTTCCATGCATCCTGTTTTGCAACCCTGATCTGATGGTATCCACTGCGCAAATACAACTTAGTGAAATAAACAACATTCTTTAACTGATCAAGTAAATCATCTATACGAGGAAGAGGGTATCGATTTTTCGCTGTGATTTTATTTAAGGCCCGGTAATCGACACACATTCACCATGTGCCATCTTTATTTGGCACCATCACGATCGGAGAAACACAAGAAGTTGAACTAGGCCTGATGACCCCTTGATCCAATAAGCCTTGTATCTGCTTCTTGATCTTTGTCATCTCTACAAATGACATCCTGTACATGCCCACATTAGGAAGAGGAGAATCCTACTAAAGATGTATCTCATGTTGGATTTCCCTCTTAGGAGGTGATCCATCTGGTTCTTGGAAAATATCATCATACTTAGAAATAATATAAATTAATTATTTCTTATGAGAATGATCACATCCTTGGAAAGCGTCTGATGTTCCGACATCTTTCTCGCTTATGACCATGAGTACATATCTCTTATTAGTGTTTATGAGTCTCTTCATTTGTCTTGCACTAACAAGTGTTGTGTTTACCCTCATGTTGTG
>SNQJ01S0081799.1:18030-38407 GCA_010110895.2 Picea sitchensis
CTTAGTAAGGTGGTATTTGTTCTCATGAAGAAAGAAGGCTACTTTTATATCATAAAGATAAGGAACCCCCAACACTATGCCACATATATCAAGTGATATAACATCCAAATCCACTTCATCAATCAATTTTGAAGCAATAGCAAATCTGACCCTACATTGTTTGGTGACATTAAGTTTTGCTTTATCACATGCCCAACTAAGAGGATAAGGCTTTGGATGTGGTTTCATTTCAAGACCCATCTTTTTGACAAGTGCTTCAGATATCAAGTTTACTTGGGAACCCGTATCAAATAATGTATCTATCTTAGTGTGTTTAGATACAACCCTTATATGAAATAATTCATTCCTCTTTCGTTCATCATCATGAGATTCATTATTGGAATTTGAACTGGCATGAAGGGAATCTTTACCTTGTACTCCAACTGTTGTGATCTTTCCTTCGTCTCCTGAATCAGAACCAATATCTTGTTGCACTGTAGCAATGGTTTTTGTCTTCCCCTTTCCACCAAACTGTTTCAGTCTCTTCTCTGGATCTAGTTTCCAACATTGTTCATCATCATGACCAGTTTTCTTGCAATGAGTGTAAGATGGATTTCCTCCTTCTCTCGTCACTGTGGCAGTCTTCTTGTCCTTCCTTTTAAATTTCTTAAATGGCTTATGTGGGAGATTGGAAGGTTTCTTTGTGGGATCTTCTTGAACATGCTTTCCCCTATTCTCAAGGTGAGTGGATTGCACACAAACTTCGTCAAGATTGGTGGGGTTAAACAAGAGCAAAGTATGACGAATATAACTGTGAAGTGCACCAATATACTTCATTAAAGTTTCATAATAATCCAAAGGAATGTTTAATGCAAGATCTTTCTTCCTAAATTATTCTGTGAAACTTTGTACAGTTTGACCTTGACTTTGCCTTAAAGTTTTCCTTTCCATCATTGCTTTATGTAAATAACCCAATGGATAAAATTGCTTCCTTATCGCTGATTTAAATTCCGACCATGAGGAAGAAGATTACCACACTTACTTCTATCCCGAAGTTTGCTCTCCCACCATACAAGAGCGGTGCCTTCCAATCGAAGAGAATCCAGTTGCACTTTAACTTCCTCTTCATCAATATGTTGAACACGACAATATACTTCAATCTGTCAGATCCAATTATCTAGATTTTCATGATTCGAATGTCCATTAAACATAGGTAAAGAAAATTTTACATCAATATTTATTAACGGTTTCTTAAAAGTGTTGGTTGTGGAGCCTGATTATCTTCCTGATTTAGAGGTCTTTTACTTTCAGCCGTGTTTATACCCCATGAAGTATTTACACCCCATAAGTATGTACACTCTTCCACGTGGGGGAGTGCAGAGGGGGGGTACCCCTTCTGCGGGGTTTGGGGGCAAGCGGGCCCCCAGAGCAAAAATTGCCTTGTAAAAGTATATTGTAATTTCATTGTAAATCTGGACCATTCATTATAAGGTCGCAGATCTAATGATAGAGATTATGTTAGGGTTTTTTTCCCTAGAAGGCAACCCTCTTTTATGAGGAAAATGTATTGCAGCTATGTATGTTGGCGAGTATTGTATTCTGAGAGAGGAGACTGTGAGAGAAGGAAGATGAAGTTACAACGGGTTTTGCTGTAGGTTCTTTATTGAAGTTGTATCCCTTCATTTATTTGGATAATAATAATAAAGAAAGGACAAACCCGTTTCTCGGTGGGCGTAGCCCTGCTTTGGAGTGAACCAAGTAAATTTGTGTCTCTCTTGTATTTAGTGTATCTTACATGTTTTGTTTCCGCATTTGTTTTATTTTATTTCTCCGGTCTTGTTTTTATAATGCTTTGGTATGAGGCGTAAGATAACTTCATGAGGAAAGAGGGTTCTGGTTAAGTGGGAGAAATAATGGGAAGATGGAAAATTTAGGGTCAATTTACTTGACCAAAACTACAGTTATGGAAGATCTTGAATGGAATATTATTTATATCGAAGGATCCTATATTCCTACCATTAGGCGGAGTAACAAAGAAGCGGTGTATGAAGGATAAAGAATGGGAGGTCTTGACATAAAGGCTCTAGGAGCGATACAAGCTGAGCTTGGAAGCGTCGGTGGCTTTCAATATCTCGAAAATACAACGAAGGGTTTGATATGGACCGTTGGCAGTTAATAAAACCCTGGCATCAAAATAAGGCTATTTCTAATAGAGATTATTTAATATGAGAAGATGTGGAAGGTGGGTCTATTCTGAGGATCATTTAAATGAATTATCTGAGTTACTAATCAACTAAGTTACGTAAAGTGGACTTTGATGATGAGTTAGTCTTCTAATCTTGTGCTCATTGAGGAAAAATTTGGAATGGATTGGTCATGGTACGTAAGTAACTCTGTCTTGGTTCAAATACTTTAAAATTTGATGATGTTGTTGGTGTATGTGGTGAGGAAATACGACGAAAAAGCATAGGTGAGACATCGAGGTAATAAGTTGAACATGGAGAGCGAGGGGAAGACAAAGGATAGAGGAAGAGACTCTGGGGAGGCAGAGTAGAATTCTAGGAAGAGGCGGATCAAATCCAGTTGGAAAGATAAAGTGTTTGGAATTGTGGGAAAGAAGGACATCTGAAGAAAGAATACAAAGCTCCAAAGAAACAAAAGAGATGGGCGGCCAGGAAAATCAAGAAACAAATGTAATGGGTGATGTGTTCAAGATGCTTTGATTCTTTCGTAGATGATATTTTTGAGTCTTGGGTGAAGTAGATTCGGGGGCTTCATTTCATGCCACACCCATAAGAAACATTTTCTAGATTATGTTCAAAAGGTAATTTTGGGCCGAGGTTCATTTGGAGTGATGATGCACCATGAAAATTGTTGGAATGGGAAGGTAAAAATAAAAGCAACAATGGAAACCAATAGTTGTTGAAAGAAATTAAGACATATTCTCGATTTAAGGAAAAATCTAATTTCTTGTAGTGGTTAACCCAAGTGAAGGTTGTATATCCATATTCTGAGATAAGGCGTGGAAGGTCATCAAATGATCATTGGTGATAGCGAAAGGAGAGAAGGTAGGTACATTGTATTTATGTACTAGTATCTGACTATATCTTTTAGCTTCTATAGGAAGTGGATGGCTGCTTGTGGCATCATAGGATGGGACACACGAGTGAGAAGCGTATGCAGATACTTCATAAATAAATTTGTTGCCAGATCTCAAATAAATTGATTTGGACTTACATTGAGCATTGTGTTTATGGAAAACAAAAAGAAATTGATTTCCCAGGAGAAAAGAAAAAGAAGAATGAAAAGGTTAGAGCTTGTGCATACTGATGTATGAGGACGGCTGGGTATCATCTCTTGGTGGCTCTCATTATTGTGTATTATGTGATGATGAAAGCTAGAAAAACTTGGGTTTATTGCATTAGAGCAAAAAATATGATGTTTTGATACTTTAAAATGGAAAACTGAGTTGAGAATGAGATAGGAAAAAGTTTGGGAGTGATCTTCGAGATCAGATAATGGAGGTGAATCTTTATGACAAAGGAGTTTGATGATTCTTGTTCATACCATGGGATTAGTAGAGATAGTGAGTTCATGAACACCACAAGAAAATGGTGTATCGAGAAAAGGATGAACATGACAATCATGGAAGATGCAAGGAGTATGAGAGATTGCATCTTTGGTTTGCTTACTATAGTTTTAGGTAGATGCTGTAGATATTGTCATTTACTTGATAAACATAGGACCTTCCAGTTCTTTGGATGGTAGAATTCGGAGAATGGGCGAGGAAAAAGGTAAACTATTCTTTTTTGAAAACTTTTAGGTTTACGATGAAGCATTTGTCCATATTATTGATAAAGAAAATAGAACAAAGCAGGGCAAATCAAAGAAATGTACCTTTATTGGATGTAGTGTTAATGATTTTGGTTATAAATTACGGGATTAGCAAATAACAAAATCATTGGAGTAGAAAGATGTCATGATATTCAATGAAAAGGTCATGTACAAATATAAGTTGCAAGGAAAGAAGCGAGAAACAAAAGCAAAGAATACATAGTGCTTGATGAGATCCTTGAAAAAGAAATTCCAAAGGAACACGAAATCAAAATGTACAACGGCGGGGCTTGATGGTACCTCAAACACTGCAAGTGTTGTTAGAAGATCTACCGAGGTTAAGTATACTGAGCGATACTCTCCTTCATTATATTATTTATTGTTGGTGTTACGGTGAACCCGAGTCATTTATGAAGATGCAATGTAGGTAGACACAAAAAGAAGTGGGAGCAAGGCATGAAGGAAATGGATTCCTTGGCAAATAGCAAGACTTGGGACTTGGTTCGGTTGCCTATAGGAAAAAGAGCATTCTGAGAATAAATGGGTTTTACAAGTTGAAGGAAGAGATGGAGGAGAAAAGAGGTAAAAGGATAGACTTGTAAGGTTGCACAAAAGAAGGTATGGGAATTTTGATGAAATATTTTCTCTGTTGTTAAAATGACTTCAATTAGGACTATTTTAATATTGTGGCGTTAGAAGATTTGCATCTTGAGCAGTTAAAAGATGTGAAACAACTTTTCTCCATGGGGATTTGGAGGAAGGAATTTATATGCAGCAGACATAAGGGTATGAGGTCAAAGGAAGGAGGAATTTGGTATCACGAGGTTGAAGAAAGAGCTTATATGGCCTAAAAGCTAGCTCGAGGCAGTGGTATCCCGAAGTTTAATGAACTTATGTGAAACGGGGTTATAATAGATGTCATTCACCATCCTTTGTGTTTTATTTTAAAAAATTAGAAAATGGAAGCTATATTATCTTGCTATTGTATGTAGATTACATGCTTGTTGAAGGGTCTAATGTCTGGGGATATAAATGTGCTCAAGAAAATTAGCCAATTCATTTTCGATGAAGAATTTAGGTGATACCAAAGAAAATCCTTAATATGAGAATAATAGCAAAGAGAGCCAAGGAAAAATTATAGCGGCAGTGTCTGAGGTGAAATCCTACAGAGAAAGGTGTTGGAGAGGTTTAGAATCACGAGAATGCAAAGCAGTTAGTACCTTTGGCCGTATTTCAAGTAACTAAGAAATGTGTCCCAAGACAAGGAGGAGATATAATACCATCCCGAGGGTCCCATATTCTGCTCAGCCAGTTGGCGGCTTGAGTGTATCTGATAGTTTACCTGAACAGATATTGCACATGCGATGGGAGTTGTGAGGCGGTATGAACAATCGAGGGTAAGAACATTGGAATTAAAGTGGATTCTTATTTATTTGAGAGGTACTACTACATGCATTATGTTTTTGGAGGTTCGGACACTTTCTGAGGATATGTTGATTGAGATATGGCGGGTGATAAAAGACAGCGGGAGGAGCACCACGAAATTATGTTTTACCTATAAATTCTGGAATAATAGTAAGTTGGATTTGAAGCGCAAAGGTTGTTGCACTTTCAACAACGCCAAGTATGTTGATATAGAGGCTAGTAAAGAGATGATTTGTGGTTACAAGGTTTATGGAGAGTTGGGAGGAAAGAAGCGGAGAACAACGGGTTGTCTTGTGGCAGTCAGTGCCATTCATTACAAATATCAACCTTCCATTAGAGACTAAGCATATCGGTTGGTACCATTTCATATGATCCACTTTGGAAGATGGACAATTGAAGTGAAAAGATACACTAGCGAGAATCGCAGCAGACATGTTAACAAAGGGTAACCGGGGCGAGTTTTCTTTCGGTTCTGTTGGTCTTCAGAATGAAGATGAAGATGAGAAATTTTCGAGGTCCAGGAAGGTTCAGAGTCAAGCATATACAACGCTCCGGTGGAGTTGTTGGGAATCTGGAGTCTCCAAGTGGAGATTGTTGGTTGTGGAGCTTTGATTATCTTCTTGATTTAGAGGTCTTTACTTTCAATTTGTGTTTTATACCCCATGAAGTATTTACACCCCATAGTATGTACACTATTCCGCGTGAAGTGCGCGGAGGGGTTACCTCTGCTTGAATTCCAGGGGCAGGGCCCCGATTGGGGGTTAGTGGCCAGCAAGAAGCAAAGAGTAATGCCTTGTAAAGTATGTGCCAATTTCATTGTAAATGCGGACCGTTCATTATGAGTGTGAGATCTAACGATAGAGATTATGTTAGGGTTTTCCACAAGAAGGCAACCTATTTTATATGAGGAAATGTATTATGACTGTATGTTGAGTATTCTGAGACGAGAGGCTGTGAGAGAAAGAAGGAAGTTACAGCGGGTTTTTGTGGTAGGTTGTATCCTTCATTTTAATTTGGATAATAATAAAAGAAAAGGACTGGCAATTTCTCACAGTGGGCGTAGCCCTAGCTTGGGTGAACTCACGTCATCTGTGTCTCTCTTGTATTGTGTATCTTGTGTTTTGTTTCCTTTGTTGTTTTATTTTATTGCTCCGCGGTCTTGTTTTCTAACATAAAGGGCTTTATGGCTAGAATGATGAGAATGATGAGAATGCTAAAAGGAAGAAGAACTAGAACTTCATGGTGAAGATGGAGGGTGAGGAGGTCTCCTCCAACCCCTTGATTCTTTGAAGCATAATCATCAACATGTGCTTCTTTTTCTTCCTTTCTTATTCATCCTCTTCTTGTAGTCTCCATACATTTGTTTGACCATTTATGGCATGTGATAAAATACCATATGAGTTTTCTCACAATTCATCATGCTTATTATCTTCTTCCATTTCTTCCTTCCAAGATGCCACATTCCAACCGGGTTGATATTAGTTCCTTCACCACAGCTTATGCTTGGCCTAGTAAGCATTCATACTCAACAATTCAAGTCAAGATGACTGCTCACGATACCAAGATGATCCAGGATATTTTCATCCAGTGACTTATAAAGAATTGCATTAAATGAGCATAATTTAAAGTGCACCATTAAAGAAGGAAAAGCTCAATAATGAGAGACATAAGCGTGAAATATGAACACAAAAACTTGCTAACAAAGTTCTTCCCTGGTGGAATAGTCTCGAGTCCTGCTCTCAAATGGGTGAGCCTTTTTATTAACTCAAAGAATTTGGCTAAATACATGAAAGTATACCTCATTAGAAATCCAATTTGCCAAATTTTTTCGGTCGGAAACAAACATCTGCTGAATTAAATTGTTGAATTACTCAAAAATGATTGTCTCAATAGCGATACGACTCTGGTACTCCCAAGCCCAAGAGAAACTTTGTCTCGGTTTTCATTCCCTACAACCTGCAATAAATGATAAGAATTTGTCTCAAAATGCATCTTGATCCGTACCCATGCGTGCCCTCCTTCAACATTGGGCGGATGCAAATTTTAAATATTATTTGTGAGCTTTATGAGATACTTGAAGTCCAGATTGCCATTGTGGTTAAGCGGGCTTGTGTTAGGACACATTAATGAGGAGGGTCACGGGGTCGACCCGGGCCTCTGGGCTATCTGTTGTAACTTGTATATATATTTGAAATATGTATTTCCACTAACTTTAGTAGGCTTCTAGATATCGGTTGGGTGCCATATTTGGCGAGGTCTCGCCAGATTTGGCAGACCCACCAAATCTTTTAATTTTGAATTTAGTTCCGCGGGTTGTCATTGGGCATTTTCCCAACTGCCATGTAGCAACCAATTTGGGCCCCATGGAAATAACCATTGGGCCATGACAAACACTATACAATCACCCTATCACATCAGCGTATGTTCTACCAACTCATCCTTCCACATCACTATACGGACTGCCACATGGTTGTCGCGGATTGCCGATAACAATTTTATTGGTCCACGAAATGACCAAGAAATGCCAAATATAGGTGACACATAGGCTTGCTACCATGTCACCATCTTCGGCGTAATACTAACATCAACATGACACATGTTTCCTTCTATGCGCATACCACATATATTGTCGGATCTTGGCGTCAAGCTGTCTGAATCGACTCATCCCACAGTGACTAAGCTAGGTTTGCCCAAACTCCCATTTGTGAATATCTTTTGATCCTGCTCATTTTAATGAGCCATTTCTTAGTTGGGAATATTGTGAGCGGTGCTCTTCCGCGATGATGTAATTTTCCAGAGTTTTGAGAACGAATTTTTTCCCTTTCCTACGTGCTGAGGCCATTACAGGAATCTGGTTCTTCTGCCGGAGTTCACGGTACGTCGCCAGTCTTCACCATGGATCCTTTTGGATAAAATTTCATCGTTTCTTGTTTAATGTATTTTACAAATTGATCTCAAAAATCTTGGTGAACAAGCTTAAACCTATTCTTAGTGATATCATTTCTGAGGAGTAGTTTGGATTCCTCTACAAAAGACAAAGTGAAGACATTGTAGCTCTTGTGCAAGAATATTTTCACTCTATTCACTCTAAGATTCCTTCAATATCGCTCAAAATTGACTTATCAAAGGCATGTTATAAAGTGAGCAGGATGTTTCTAAGACTGGTTTTAATCCAACTAGGCATGAACTTGTCTTCAGTCAACTGGATCTTGAGTTGTGTCCAGTCTACTTCATTCGTGGTCCTAATTATTGGTGCTCCTTCCAAATTATTTAGAGCCTCAAGGGGGCTCATGTAGGGTTATCCCCTCTCCCTGTTTATTTTTCTTTCTATCAAAAAGGTTCTCAGTAAATCAATGAGGCATGCAAGGAGCCAAGGAGGACTTAAAGGCCTTAAGGTTTCTCCTTCTGAAGTTATTTCTCATCTTCGCTTTGTTGATGACGTCCTTTTGTTTGGAGAAAGTTTTAAGACTAAATTCCAAGGCCTCAGATGTATTATGGACCTCTTTGGCTAGGCTACATGCATGGAAATCAACTAGATTAAGTCATGTGTGCATTACTCTTTCCCTCATGAGGATATGACTCCCAAATTCTAGATGGTACTTTGCATTTCCCTAAAACCTATGATCGGAGGTTTTAAATATTTGGGATATATTATAAATCCAAATACCCATGGATTTGAGGATTGGATATGGCTCTATACAAATATCTAAGATCGAGTTTCGTTGTGGGTCAACAGGTGGTTTTCTAGAGGAGGAAGGTTGATCCTTCTTAAATCAAATTTGCAGAGCATCCTGGTGTATTGGACCTCCATTACTAAAGGACCCAAATGTATCTAGACAAAAATTCACAAGAAAGGGTTCCATTTTTTATAGTCAGGCAGTCGTGCTCAAGATGGGGTCCCACTTGTTAATTGGTCTACTCTTTCCAAGCCAAAGAAGATGGGTGGTTGGGGAATAAAAACCATATCTCTTCAACCCGGCATTGGTAGGAAAAAGGATCTTTAGAGGCTTGACTACAATTCATAGAAACTATGGAGAAGGATTAGTAAAGTATAATTACCCTTGGATCCACCTGATGGAATATTGGTTTAGTGCTCGGAAATCAACAAGAATTCCATAGTTATTTGGAAACTTTGGTTGGTTCCTCCTCCCTAGTGGGAATCTGGACTATATAGAAGATAAGTAATGAGAGATTTGTTTTTTTAGGAGAGGATCCATGGGTCAGAGTTGACGATGACTACAGGATTTCATATGATGTGTGGTTTATCCTCTCTAATTAGGATATTTTTCTTTCTATGGGATGTTAGAGGGCCAGACCTAGACATTCCTGGAAAAAGAAGATGTAAACCCGAAAGTGACCTGGGTCTAGTTGGCGAGTAGGCTGAGGAATGGCGTCATTTTGTTGGTAAGCTCTGCTCTAACCATATCAAACTTGATGAATTGGAACTGGACACTCCGACCTAGTCTAAGAATCCTCGAATGGGGGATTTTACTGCTAAACTTGGTTATGAAGCACACCTAGAGTCTGATGCTTCAGATCCTCCCCCTTGGTGGTGGGATCGAGTCTAGAAAATACATGGTCCCCTGAAGGCTAATTTTTTTTATGGTTAACTCTAAAGGATAAGGTCTTAACTTGGGACAATTTTTTAAAATGTGGGTGAACAGGCCCCAACATATGCGAGTTGTGTAAACTAGATTCTGAATCGGTGTTCCATCTGTTTGTTTCATGGTTACTTCCAAAAGGTGATACGAGAGTTTCAATTCTCAAGTTCCATGGAATTGTAATAATTTGGAGTTGCGCATTCTCGACTGGCTAAAGGACCCATTAATGGATTTTTTCAATTCCCTTCCCTGCCTCTTTGTGTACTACAATGAGGGGGGGGCTCGTAACCCGATCATTTTCTAGGATAAACTTATCCCTGAGGAGGTAGTGGTGGGACTTATTCATAAGAACACCATGGTATTCAAATGCAATCCCAAACGAAATAAAGTGAGAGTGTCGATCATGCCACCTCTGGATCGAGAGACCCCATGGGGTTTTTTTTATGGTGCAAATAAGGACATCCTCCAAGATGTGGAGTTGGTATTGTTATGTATGAAAATTCTCACAATTATTTTTATTTTCTATGTTGCCAGGCTGGGTTCTAATTTCAAAGCGGAATTTTCATCCTTTACTCTCTGATTTTCTTTTCCAATTCTTCAGGAATCAAGCGACTCTATGCTTATTCAGGACCTCGAGTGGAAATATTTCTCGCATAACTACCGAGAGCTAAACCAAAAAGCAAACCAACTATCCAAGGAAGCATTGGAATGTTGCGTGGGATCTTTCTCTGTGCAGGATTTCATGGACGACCAAGAGCTAGAAAGCCTGAAGTTTCATTTTTAATTCCTTTTGTCATAGTCTTATTCTATTTGAATTCTCAAATGTTTTTTTTCAAAGTATTATGATGATGGGATCAAGGAGTTTCTAGATTGTATTTTGAAAAGATCCTTTGGATGTATCATTTCAATGGTGGCGGAATTTGATGACTGTGAAGACTTATATGAAATGTCTAATATGGTATTAATTAGGGTTGTAGTGATTCTCCTATATTTGAAATAGGGATGGAATTGCATTTTTTGTTGGGTGTCGGCAAATGACTAGTTTGTATTCACCTGCAGTTTTCGGAGCAGGTATTTTGAAGAGTTGTTGAGACTGTATCCATGTATATTCTCTTTTGGAATACAAATCTTTCCTAGGAAAAAAATAATTATATATAAATAAATGAGAAGTAAAAAAATTGATAGGTTCAATGGGTTACCTGAAGTGGTTGACTGCTTTGAATTACATGCATGAGGTCACAATGTCAAGTCCTTGGGTTGGCTGCCTCGTGGATATTATTGAAACTCACTTGATATCCCCACCAAGTTAGATTTTAAAACTACAAAAGGTTATTTCACTTTAGATGTGACATGAAAGCGAAGAT
This sequence comes from Picea sitchensis, assembly GCA_010110895.2. NCBI lineage: Eukaryota > Viridiplantae > Streptophyta > Pinopsida > Pinales > Pinaceae > Picea > Picea sitchensis. Next base: position 29,234 of record SNQJ01S0081799.1, read on the forward strand.
TTCGATGGATTTCCCCATAATGTGCATTCCATAAAAAAAAATTAGGGAGATGAAATAAAAAAATTATAGCAATGAGAGTACATTAAGAGAACTTCATAAATTTGAAGGTGGGAGAATGAATTTAAAATAGAAGGATAATGGAAAGATTGAACTCGACTTTAAAGTTATGTGTGATTTAGTGATTGGTTGTATGTTATATGTGGATAGGTGGCATTAGTTTGTGAGTTTCATGTGTCAGAATATTGGTATCACATAAACAATATGGTTATATGGTTAGTATTTCCCTGTTGAGAGTATGGCTATGACTAGGTACCTAATGTATGAGCATAAGAAAATTAACATGAAAGATGAGAAGCTTCCTAATATTGATTTAATATCTATTGAAAGTCACTTACAGGTTAAGAAGGGTTGGCATAAAGATGTCAAGTCTTTTCTAAACCATTGAAGAATAGAGGAGAAGGTCACTTTGAATTGAGCAAGTAAAACATAACCATTTGTTGGCTTGATCTACTCTTCTATTGGTCTGGGGGATTATTTTATGGTTTATCCCGATTCTTCCTTACTATCCTAGATTGACCTCGTTTCAGATTTGATAAGCTTCCCAAAAAAATCCCTTTAAACTATTGGCTCCTCTGGTAAACAAGAAGGCAGCATAACACTTGGTGTATTGTGTAGTCTCACACGAGATAGCTCTATGGGTGGTTACAATGCTCAAGTGTTTTTCAACCCTAAGGCTGACTGAAGATCTGGTTGTGTTCTATCTCTTATTCATTCAGTCTAACATTTAGTTGTAACATCCATTCTCTATGCATGCATGTGGAATACTAGATCTACTTAGTTACTTCATTCATCTAACATTCATCCATTTATGGGGCAGTAAATCATTATACATTTATTCTGAAACACAGTGTTCTGGTGGTTCACACCCTCCTGGGCTAGATCCACAAATATTTGGCTCTCAAGCTTGTATTATAGTTGAAAAACATATCTCACTCTCCTCACCAGGATCCTCGATCCATCTGAGGCTCACTAGATCGCAGCACCGGGGCTCCTCAGCACAGATCTAACCCTCATGATCGAGTCACTCACTACCTCATTGGATTTTGAACTCCCTTCTTAAAAGTTATGAGTTTCATCATTGTACTCCCCCCTTCTATGCTCAGAGAGTAGCATGCTTGTTCCATTTGAGTACAACAGAAGTGGGCATGTGGAAAAGAACCAGAGTGTTATCTCATCCACATAGAGGGCCATGCTCGAAAACTTCACATATAAGGGACCACTTGTGAGGTACAAAATGTTATGTTCTAATATTGGTCTTTTACTGAGACCAGATTCAAATTGAAGACTTATATAATCCATAGTTGTTGATGACCATTGCCAAGGCTCAATCCACTCATAGTGAATCTTCAATCTTGTGGGTTTCTTCAATGTTGAACATATATATGAAGAATGGTTATGCTTACCACAATTTTGGCAAGGATGGAGATCAAAACCGCCCTTCTCCCATGTGACCAAATCGATTACAATGTTGGCATGTCACATTATGATGTTGAACTTGAACAAGTGAAAGTGAATATTCTTGAAGGAATACAACACTTTGGAGCTTGGATTGGATTGGAATAATCAAGAATATGAAAGGTAACTTCTTGTCATATCAAGTCTGTTCTATTCTTGTTGTAGATGATTTCTTCCCAAAGGTATAGTGATGGGCTTGGAAAGAGTATTCTGAGTCCGATTATGCTGGACTTGAACAACTTCATATTCATTGGAAGTTTCTTTTGAATTTGGTCATCTGAAATGAACTGGAAGAAAGATGAAATATGGAAGTGAGCAGTATGATATCCGAACATTCCTTGATTTCTTGACAATTCAATCATTTTCCCAAGCATTTGAGCTAGAAGAAGAATCTGATGTCTTCAGCTAATTGGTGAACATGTAGTTTCACCACTCTATTATCAGTGTATCACTGAAGTGTTCTTTGAATTTGTGGTTTGGGATAACCCTTGACCAATTGATACCATGTATCGTGGTTTTGGATGACCACTAACCAATCTTGACACTTTTAGGTTTCCAACAACATCCCAATGTATCATGTATGATTCAATTCTGCGAGTTATTGGACCATAGATTACGCTAAAATGCATCATCTCTGAGGACACAGTTACCTATTTGGAAAATTTCATTCCCATTAGCATATTTGATGTTTGTTGTTGTGAAACTTTAGGTCTAAACCATATTCAATTCCATCATCAATTCCCTCCTTTGTCCATCACGAAAGGAGAGACTTCAAGTGGTTTCTTGAACCATCTTCACTGATTTGAACTCCCCTTCTTAAGGTGCATGAGAGTTTCATCATTGTACTCCCCCCTTGTATGCTCAAATGAGTAGGATACTTGTTCCATTTGAGTACAACACAAAGTGGGCATGTGGAAAAAGAAACATGTTATCACATCAGTGAAGACCATGTGAAAAGCCTACGCCATAAGGGGACCACTTATGTGAGGTACAAAATGTTATCTTCTATATGTGTGTCTTTATTCGAGATTGAATTCTTGGGTAAGACTTATATAATCAGCTTGGTTGTTGATGACCACTACCAAGGCTCAATCCACTCATAGTGAATCTCTTGATCTTGTGGGTTTCTTCAATGTTGAACATATGTTTGAATAATGGTTATGCTTTCCACAATATTGTAAGGATGGAGATCAAACACTTATTCTCCATGTGACCAACTCGATTACAATGTTGACACTTGTCATTATGATGTTGAACTTGAGCAGGTGAAAGTGAATCTTCTTGAAAGAATCCAACACTTTGGAACTTGATTGGTGGAATAATTCAGAATATGAAAGGTAACTTCCTTGTCATATCCAAGTCTTGTGTTATTCTTGTTGTAGATGATTTCTTCCCAGGTGCGATGATGGGCTTGGAAGAGTATTTTGGTTCGATTATGCTGGACTTGAACAACTTCATATTCATTGGAAGTTTCTTTTGAATTTGGCTCATTGAGTTTCTCCTTCACTGATTGTTGATCATAATTATCATCATTATCATAGAGAGGGTTGTCTTGAACAAAAACTAATTCAGAATACTTCATTGTTTGTTGATTTTTGAATCTATCAAATCATCATTCAATAAATTTGAGATTGTGCTTGAAGAAGTCTAGCTTTAGCTTGTGTCACTTGCAAACAAGTTAACATTAGCGATTGAAGAGTTTCTTTGGTCAATATCACTATGTTGTCTTCAATGGTTTTTATTAGAGTGTTCAATAACTCTAATAATTCAAATACGAAGACCATTTCAAAAACACTAAAGGAGGTCTCCTTGTCCAGGTAGATCCTAATTACAATTTTACTTGACGAAGAAGCATATGCAACACTCATTTGAATCACTCGCTTGAACTTGCCTTGTTTGAACTTTCTTCCAGTCAGGGATGTCGGTTACCATAGAAAATGCATCCAAAAACTTGTAATGTTTTACAATGATTTGAGTTTCAATTACTCAACCTTGTCGAATTTTGACTCAAAATGACTCTAGGGTGTCGGGCTCAGTTGAAAATGCACCTTATGACAAATTCAATCCAACTCAACTTGATTTTAAAGGGACAAGTAAACTTACAAAGGACTATTTGCAAGTTACAATAAATCATGATTCTTAAGTTGAATTAATCTTCAAATTTGAATGTGTTGTCGATGCTTTTGAGTCGAGTTATCCTTTGATTATGATCTTGTTTTGTCCATTGTTGATGTGATTTCCAATTTGATAGCAAATTATTGTTGCTTGATTACTCATGCTTCAATGTATGTGCTACAAAAGACTAGTTGAACAATTTTCTCTTTACATGCTTTTAATTTCCAATTGTGTCATTTACCCTTTTATGAGCACATGAGAATTTTGTGCTTGATTTTGTTTGTTGGTATTAAATCTATGTCACACTAGACAACAAGTATCAAAGTATGCTGTCACACACAAGGAAAAATGTCGTAAACCCCTTATTCAATTTCGGGATGGTCTAGGACAAGGATGGAAAAATGTTGATTTTATTATAAGATATCCTTCATGTGAACACAAAAATATGTCCAAATACATTGAGAAGTCTTCAACCTACTTTCTCCTTAAAAGTGTTTTTAATTAGACTTTACATTCACAACATTCCTCTTTTAAAAATTTAGTGCTCATATGCTTCCTTTTAAAAAGACATTAATACATCAATCCTTAGATCTCCTCTCCTTTATAAAAAGGGCACAAAATATCTTTAAAAAATAACATAAATATGTTCTTGCTTCGATTTGCTTTGTAAAAAAGACACGTTCTACTTTACTGGGGCTATCTTACTCTTTTTATTAGCATAAACCATATAAATTCCCAAATACAAGTTTATCACTTTTTCATTGGATTTATTATTTTTACACAAAAGTAATAAATATGACTTAAAAGTTGTGCAGAGTTTTGTCTTATGCATGGTATGACTTATGAATGTAAAAACTACTTCATCAATTTTCACATGCATGCCTTCCAAAGTAAGCACTTATACCTTTTTAAATCTTTGAGAGCACAATACTAAGGGATATTGATAAAATCAAGGAGTAAATTTGTGAAGATTCAATGAGCCTATTGAAAATATAAGTCGTTGACTTTGGATATTTGATCCACGTAGGAGAGAAATCCACATATCAATTGCACATTTTGAGTGGATTGTTGAACATTTTGAGCGGATTGTTGAACGATAAGTGACTCTTCTCACTTCTCACTTGGATTGTTGAACATTTTGAGCGGATAAGTGACTCTTCTCACTTCTGTTGCGCGATTTTGATTCTGTTGATTGTCATTGGAGCGAATCCGACCTCAGTAATTTGTGGATTGTTGGGATATCTGAATTATTTGGGACAGTTTTGGTGCTAATTTTTTTTTACTTTGCAGCCTCCAAGTTCTGATGAGAGGGCGAAGGAATAGAATACATCGAGGTGATTGCAGTGCCAACCAGAAGTTGTGGGTTTAAGCACAACCATATAATTAGAATATATCCAGGTGACTGTAGTGCCAATCAGAAGTCGTGGGTTTAAGCACAACCATATAATCATATCTAGGAGAATTGTAGTACCAATTTGGATATTGTAGGCACCATATGAAGTGGAAATTTAGCAAGGCCAACAATGCTACAAGTGTTCTGCGCTCAATGATTTTCTCATGTGCCAGAACGAAGCAATAGAACGCACTAGATCTTTAAAATCTCACCGATACACCTCCAGTTGTAGATCTCAGACTGAAAATTAAATCCTTAATCTAATTTACAGAAGTTATTTCATTTATTTGGAGATTAAAAAAAAATCGCATGGACAAATTTTTCTTTCGTGCTGGCACATGCATGCAAGTGGGATTCTTACACAGATTTTTAGACCGCGATGTGAGAAATCATGTGGATTTGAGCTGGATTTGAACTGCAATCATCTGCTACTATCATTGCTGCCAAGATTGGAAGGTGGCATAGACTGAAAGGTGTTGTATAGAAAGCAGAGGAAATAGAAGAAAAAAATGTTATGAATCCACTGGACATGAGATTTTGCAAGACACTGTTGTGGAATAGGAAGATTAATGTCCACATCGAGCATATCAATTGAAATGAAGCGTTTATGCAAACACATTTGCATCTTAAATTAAGAAAAAATGAAAGAGTGGTGACCTTGCTATTGTGCCTCCAAACATATGTATATTTGTGATGTGGATTTGTAATTTTGTTGGTGTAGACAAGAAGGCATGAATCCATTACTACAAATCTCCAACACCACAGTGATATGCCTCTAATTGCAGATCTCAAACAAATTCACCTTTGGCAGATCCGCATGGTTGATGTTGCAACACCTACACATGGCACGACTAAACTAGCGTTGAACTTGTGTGTACAATTGATATTTTAAATTGCTCATTATCCATCAACTCAATTTTGAATCACTCATGAAGACATCAGGCCTTTAATACCATAAGAAGCTTTGATACCAATTGAAGAAATTGAGCATAAGAATATTAGGACAAGAAGATTGGCAGAAAAGGCCTCAAGCCATATTTCTCAACATTGTATTCATCTTAATGATACAGATATATAATACAATAATGAAATCACCTCAATTGCTCTCACATCGACATCTCATCAGAAGATAAGGTAGGAGGAAGAAATATAGGAATCTAGAAACACGCTTAAGATAACAACTATATCCTAGCATGTGAAATATACAAAGGTGGTATACTAAGACTTAATGATTGTATATGAGAAAGGGGCTAACAGATGTGGGTAACCCAAAGTGAACCTAAACATACTGTAAGAAGAGATTAGCAGTCTGCTCAGCAGTGATCTGCTTTTTACATGGCATTAAGATACACATTTTTCTTAACCTATCCACTACAACATACAAATAGTCATGACCCCCTTTCGACATTGGTATACCCCCTACAAAATCCATGGAGATACTTTCCCATGGATGGGATGGAACATGTAGTGGTGAGTATAGCCCCAACTTTCTATTAATGGGCTTACAAGTAGAACACATCACACACCCCTTTACATATTTAATTACAATTGCTTTCATTTGAGGCCAGTAACAAAACCTATGTAAATGAGCCATAGTTTTTCCTACCCCAAAATGCCCAGACACAACAGAAGTGTGAGCTTCTCGTATTACATGGACTTGTTCACTTGTAGGAATACATATCTTTCCAAGATGGTAGAGTAGTTTTCCTTGCAGACAATAGTTCTCTACATGTGCACCATGGGTTAGCTTCTCATATACTTCTTTAAAATATTCATCAATGGCATATTGTTCCACATAGCTATCGTGAGATAAAGAAGTATTCTTAAAAATAATAGAAGAAACAATAGGAGGTCTAGAAAGCATATCAACTACCTTGTTACTTGTACCATTTTTGTACTTGATTACCAAATGAAATTGTTGTAGAAAACCAATCCATCTGCAGTGTCGAGATTGTTGTAGTTTGGTTTGTGCTTGGAGATACTGTAAGGTTTGGTGATCTGTATGTATGATTTTTTCCTTCCCTAACAAGTAGTTCTTCCATTTCTTTATGCTTTGAACTAATGCATACAAATCTTTATCATATGTAGGATAGTTAACAACAACTTGGTTAAAAGTTTCAGAGTGGTAACATATAGGCTTATGATATTGCATCAATACTGCATCCATGGCGTATCCGTTGGCATCTGTCTCGATCTCAAAGGGTTATTGAAGATTCGACAGTGCTAAGACTGGTGTGGTATTGATATTTTCCTTCAAAGTGTCGAAAGATTTTTGTTGCTTTCCTCCCCACTGAAAAGTGCTCTTCAAACTGGTTAAGGCATGGAAAGGAGCTTCTATGAAGGAGAATTTTGAAATGAACCTCCTCCAATACTGGACTACACCTAAGAAGCTTCGTATCTCAGTTACACTTTTGGGCTCAGGCCAATTTACAATTACATCAATCTTGGAATGATCAATTTTCAATTGTCCTCCTACAATATGACCTAAGTACACAAGTGCAGTCTTACCAAATTCACATTTGGACAATTTTACATAAATTTTTTCCCTTTGCAACATATCCAATACTTGCTTTACATGCCTCACATGTTCATCCCAAGTCTCGCTAAAAATAAGAATGTCGTCTAAATATACAATCACAAAATCATCTAGAAAAGGCCTGAATACATCATTCATCACACACATGAAAGTTGTCAGAGCATTACAAAGCACAAACGACATAACTAACCACTCAAACAATCCATGTTTGGTTTTAAAGGCAGTCTTCCATGCATCCTGTTTTGCAACCCTGATCTGATGGTATCCACTGCGCAAATCCAACTTAGTGAAATAAACAACATTCTTTAACTGATCAAGTAAATCATCTATACGAGGAAGAGGGTATCTATTTTTCACTGTGATTTTATTTAAGGCCCGGTAATCGACACACATTCACCATGTTCCATCTTTATTTGGCATCATCACGATCAAAGAAACACAAGGAGATGAACTAGGCCTGATGACCCCTTGATCCAATAAGCCTTGTACCTACTTCTTGATCTCTGTCATCTCTAAAAATGACATCCTGTACATGCCCACATTAGGAAGAGGAGAATCCTAATAAAGATGTATCTCATGTTGGATTTCCCTCTTAGGAGGTGATCCATCTGGTTTCTGAAAAATATCATCATACTTAGAAACAATATAAATTAATTATTTCTTATGAGAAGGATCACATCCTTGGAAAGCGTCGGATGTTCCGACATCTTTCTCGCTTACAACCATGAGTACATATCTCTTATTAGTGTTTATGAGTCTCTTCATTTGTCTTGCACTAACAAGTGTTGTGTTTACCCTCATGTTGTGAGCTCTAACACTATATTCCACTCCCCCCTTAGTAAGGTGGTATTTGTTCTCATGACGAAAGAAGACTACTTTTATATCATAAAGATAAGGAATCCCCAACACTATGCCACATATATCAAGTGATACAACATCCAAATTCACTTCATCAATCAATTTTGAAGCAATAGCAAATCTGACCCTACATTGTTTGGTGACATTAAGTTTTGCTTTATCACATACCCAACTAAGAGGATAAGGCTTTGGATGTGGTTTCGTTTCAAGACCCATCTTTTTGACAAGTGATTCAGATATCAAGTTTACTTGGGAACCCATATCAAATAATGTATCTATCTTAGTGTGTTTAGATACAACCCTTATATGAAATAATTCATTCCTCTTTCGTTCATCATCATGAGATTCATTATTAAAATTTGAACTGGCATGAAGGGAATCTTTACCTTGTACTCCAACCATTGTGATCTTTCCTTCGTCTCCTGAATTAGAACCAATATCTTATTGCACTGTAGCAATGGTTTTTGTCTTCCCCTTTTCACCGAATTGTTTCGGTCTCTTCTCTGGATCTAGTTTCCAACATTGTTCATCATCATGACCATTTTTCTTGCAATGAGTGTAAGATGGATTTCCTCCTTCTCTCGTCATTGTGGCAGTCTTCTTGTCCTTCCTTTTAAATTTCTTAAATGGCTTATGTGGGAGTTTGGAAGGTTTCTTTGTGGGATATTCTTGAACATGTTTTCCCCTATTCTCAAGGTGAGTGGCTTGCACAGAAAATTCATCAAGACTGGTGGGGTTAAACAAGAGCAAAGTATGA
>SNQJ01S0081799.1:48105-58833 GCA_010110895.2 Picea sitchensis
GAGGCATATCACTGTGGTGTTGGAGATTTGTAGTAATGGATTCATGCCTTCTTGTCTACACCAACAAAATTACAAATCCACATCACAAATATACATATGTTTGGAGGCACAATAGCAAGGTCACCACTCTTTCATTTTTTCTTAATTTAAGATGCAAATGTGTTTGCATAAACGCTTCATTTCAATTGATATGCTCGATGTGGACATTAATCTTCCTATTCCACAACAGTGTCTTGCAAAATCTCATGTCCAGTGGATTCATAACATTTTTTTCTTCTATTTCCTCTGCTTTCTATACAACACCTTTCAGTCTATGCCACCTTCCAATCTTGGCAGCAATGATAGTAGCAGATGATTGCAGTTCAAATCCAGCTCAAATCCACATGATTTCTCACATCGCGGTCTAAAAATCTGTGTAAGAATCCCACTTGCATGCATGTGCCAGCACGAAAGAAAAATTTGTCCATGCGATTTTTTTTTAATCTCCAAATAAATGAAATAACTTCTGTAAATTAGATTAAGGATTTAATTTTCAGTCTGAGATCTACAACTGGAGGTGTATCGGTGAGATTTTAAAGATCTAGTGCGTTCTATTGCTTCGTTCTGGCACATGAGAAAATCATTGAGCGCAGAACACTTGTAGCATTGTTGGCCTTGCTAAATTTCCACTTCATATGGTGCCTACAATATCCAAATTGGTACTACAATTCTCCTAGATATGATTATATGGTTGTGCTTAAACCCACGACTTCTGATTGGCACTACAGTCACCTGGATATATTCTATTCCTTCGACATCTCATCAGAACTTGGAGGCCGCGAAGTAAAAAAATTAGCACCAAAAAAAAAAAAAAATCATATCCCAACAATCTGTGATATCCCAACAATCCACAAATTACTGAGGTCGGATTCGCTCCAATGACAATCAACAGAATCAAAATCGCGCAACAGAAGTGAGAAGAGTCACTTATCCGCTCAAAATGTTCAACAATCCAAGTGAGAAGTGAGAAGAGTCACTTATCGTTCAACAATCCGCTCAAAATGTTCAACAATCCACTCAAAATGTGCAATTGATACGTGGATTTCTCTCCTACGTGGATCAAATATCCAAAGTCAACGACTTATATTTTCAATAGGCTCATTGAATCTTCACAAATTTACTCCTTGATTTTATCAATATCCCTTAGTATTGTGCTCTCAAAGATTTAAAAAGGTATAAGTGCTTACTTTGGAAGGCATGCATGTGAAAATTGATGAAGTAGTTTTTACATTCATAAGTCATACCATGCATAAGACAAAACTCTGCACAACTTTTAAGTCATATTTTATTACTTTTGTGTAAAAATAATAAATCCAATGAAAAAGTGATAAACTTGTATTTGGGAATTTATATGGTTTATGCCATTAAAAAGAGAGTGGGGTATACCAGTAAAGTAGAACGTGTCTTTTTTACAAAGCAAATCGAAGCAAGAACATATTTATGTTATTTTTTAAAGATATTTTGTGCCCTTTTTATAAAGGAGAGGAGATCTAAGGATTGATGTATTAATGTCTTTTTAAAAGGAAGCATATGAGCACTAAATTTTTAAAAGAGGAATGTTGTGAATGTAAAGTCTAATTAAAAACACTTTTAAGGAGAAAGTAGGTTGAAGACTTCTCAATGTATTTGGACATATTTTTTGTGTTCATATGAAGGATATCTTATAATGAAATCAACATTTTTTGCTTCTTGTCCTAGACCACTATGAAATTGAATAAGGGGGTTTAAGGACATTTTTCCTTGTGTGTGATTGTGCATATTTCCTTTTGATACTTAAGTTGTCTAGTGTGACATAGATTTAATACCGACAAACAAAATCAAGCACAAAATTCTCATGTGCTCATAAAAGGGTAAATGACACAATTGGAAATTAAAAGCATGTAAAGAGAAAATTGTTCAACTAGTCTTTTGTAGCACATACATTGAAGCACGAGTAATCAAGCAGCGACGAAGTTATCAAATTGGAAATCACATCAACAATGGACAAAACAAGATCATAATCAAAGGATAACTCGACTCAAAAGCATCGACAACACATTCAAATTTGAAGATTAATTCAACTTAAGAATCATGATTTATTGTAACTTGCAAATTGTCCTTTTGTAAGTTTACTTGCCTTTTTAAAATCAAGTTGAGTTGAATTGAATTTGTCATAAGGTGCATTTTCAGCTGAGCCCGACGCCCTAGAGTCATTTTGAGTCAAAATTGACAAGGTTGAGTACTTGAAACTAAAATCATTGTAAACATCAAGTCTTTGGGATGCATTTTCGGTGGTAACCAACATCCTCGACTTCCTGGAAGAAAGTTCAAACAAGGCAAGTTCAAGTGAGTGATTCAAGTGAGCAAGTTGCATATAAGCCTTCTTCTGTCAAGTCAAATTGTAATAAGGATCTACCTGCACAAGGAGACCTCCTTTAGTGTTTTTTGAAATGGCTCGAAGTCTTGAATTATTAGAGTTATTGAACACTCTAATAAACACCATTGAAGACAACATAGTGATATTGACCAAAGCAACTCTTCAATCAGTGCTAACTTGTTTGCAAGTGATACAAGCTAAAGTTAGACTTCTTCAAGAAAAATCTCAGCTATTGAATGATGATTTGATAGATCTCAAAAATCAACAGCCAATGAAGTATTATGAACTAGTTTTTGTTCAGCACAACCCTCTCTATGATAATGATGATAATTATGATCAACAGTCGGTGAAGGAGAAACTCAGCGAGCCAAATTCAGAAGCAACTTCCAATGAATATGAAGTTGTTCAAGTCCAGCATAATCGAACTCAAAATACTCTTTCCAAGCCCATCATCAGACCTTGGGAAGAAATCATCTACAACAAGAATAGAACAGGACTTGGATATGACAAGGAAGTTACCTTTCATATTCTTGATTATTCCAGACCAATCAAGTTCCAAAGTGTTGGATTCCTTCAAGAATATTCACTTTCACCTGTTCAAGTTCAACATCATAATGTGACATTCCAACATTGTAATCGAGTTGGTCACATGGAGAATAAGTGTTTTGATCTCCATCCTTGCCAACATTGAGGCAAGCATAACCATTCTTCAAACATATGTTCAACATTGAAGAAACCTGCAAGATTGAAGATTCACTATGAGTGGATTGAGCCTTGGTAGTGGTCATCAACAACCAAGCGATTATATAAGTCTTACCGAAGAATTCAATCTCGAGTAAAGACCAATATTGTAGAAGATAACATTTTTGTACCTCACATAAGTGGTCCCCTTATGGCGTAGCTTTCAAGCATGGCCCTCACGGGATGAGATAACATGTGGTTCTTTCCACATGCCCACTTTGTGTTGTACTCAAATGGAACAAGTATCCTACTCATTTGAGCATACAAGGGGGGAGTACAATGATGAAACTCTCATGCACCTTAAGAAGGGGAGTTCAAAAATCCAGTGAAGATGGTTCAAGAAACCACTTGAAGTCTCTCCTTTCAGATGACAAAGGAGGGAATTGATGATGGAATTGAATATGGTTGTCAGACTGAAAGTTTCGACAACAACAAACATCAAATATGCCAGATGTGAATGAAATTTTCCAAATGGGCAACTGTGGTCTGTAGATGACAGACTTTAGCAGAATTATGGTCCAATAACTTGCAATTGAATCATACACATGATACATTGGGATGTTGTTGGAAACCTAAAAGTGTCAAGATTGGTTAGTGGTCATCCAAAAACCATCAGATACATGGTATCAATTGGTCAGTGGTTATCCCAAACCACATATTCAGAGAGCACTTTCAGTGATACACTAATAGTAGAGTGGTGATACTACATGTTCACCAATTAGCGGAAGACATCAAATTCTTCTAGCTCAAATGCTTGGGAAAATGATTGAATTGTCAAGCAATCAAGGAATGTTCAGATATTGCAGCTGTTCACTTCCATATCTCATCTCTCTTCCAGTTCATTTCAGATGACCAAATTCAAAAGAAACTTCCAATGAATATGAAGTTGTTCAAGTCCAGCATAATCGGACTCAGAATACTCTTTCCAAGCCCATCATCATACCTTGGGAAGAAATCATCTACAACAAGAATAGAACAGGACTTGGATATGACAAGGAAGTTACCTTTCATATTCTTGATTATTCCAGACCAATCAAGTTCCAAAGTGTTGGATTCCTTCAAGAATATTCACTTTCACTTGTTCAAGTTCAACATCATAATGTGACATGCCAACATTGTAATCGAGTTGGTCACATGGAGAATAAGTGTTTTGATCTCCATCCTTGCCAAAATTGTGGTAAGCATAACCATTCTTCAGACAGATGTTCAACATTGAAGAAACCTGCAAGATTGAAGATTCACTATGAGTGGATTGAGCCTTGGCAATGGTCATCAACAACTAAGTGATTATATAAGTCTTACCGAAGAATTCAATCTCGAGTAAAGACCAATATTGTAGAACATAACATTTTTGTACCTCACATAAGTGGTCCCCTTATGGCGTAGCTTTCGAGCATGGCCCTCATGGGATGAGATAACACGTGGTTCTTTCCACATGCCCACTTCGTGTTGTACTCAAATGGAACAAGTATGCTACTCTCTTGAGCATAGAAGGGGGGAGTACAATGATGAAACTCTCATGCACCTTAAGAAGGGGAGTTCAAAAATCCAATGAGTAGTGAGTGACTCGATCATGAGGGTTAGATCGCAGGTTGAGGAGCCTGGTGCGATCTAGTGAGCCTCAGATGGATCGAGGATCCTGGTGAGGAGAGTGAGATATGTTTTTCAACTATAATACAAGCTTGAGAGCCAAATATTTGTGGACGTAGCCTGGGAGGGGGTGAACCACGGTAACACCTGTGTTTTGTGAATAAATGTATACGTATTTACGTCTGATAAATTGATGAATGTTAGATGAATGAAGTAACTAAGTAGATCTAGTATTCCACATGCATGCATAGAATGGATGTTACAACTAAATGTTAGACTGAATGAATTAAGAGTATAGAACACAACCGCAGATCTTCGCTCAGTCTTAGGTTGAAAACACTTGAGTATTGCAGCCACCCATAGAGCTATCTCAGGTGAGACTGCGAAGTACACACTATGTGTTGCGTTGCCTTCTGATTTACCAGAGGAGCCAATAGTTTAAAGGGATTTTTTTGGGAAGCTTATCAAATCTGAAACGAGGTCAATCTAGGATAGTAAGGAAGAATCGGGATAAACCATAAAAGAATCCCCTAGACCAATAGAAGAGTAGATCAAGCCAACAATGTGGTAGTATTTTTAATGGTTTCAATTCAAAGTGACCTTCTCCTCTATTCTTCAATGGTTTAGAAAAGACTTAGCATCTTTATGCCAACCCTTCTTAACCTGCAAGTGACTTTCAATAGATATTAAATCAATATTAGGAAGCTTCTCATCTTTCATGTTAATTTTCTTATGCTCATACATTAGGTACCTAGTCATAGCCATACTCTCAACAGGGAAATACTAACCATATAACCATATTGTTTATGTGATACCAATATTCTGACACATGAAACTCACAAACTAATGCCACCTATCCACATATAACATACAACCAATCACTAAATCACACATAACTTTAAAGTCGAGTTCAATCTTTCCATTATCCTTCTATTTTAAATTCATTCTCCCACCTTTAAATTTATGAAGTTCTCTTAATGTACTCTCATTGCTATAATTTTTTTATTTCATCTCCCTAATTTTTTTTTATGGAATGCACATTATGGGGAAACTATCTAGGCACTTCCCCTCGTTTCGATGCCAGTACCCAAAGTAAACCAATATCTTGTAGTTTTAAAATCTAACTTGGTGGGGATATCAAGTGAGTTTCAATAATATCCACGAGGCAGCCAACCCAAGGACTTGACATTGTGACCTCATGCATGTAATTCAAAGCAGTCAACCACTTCAGGTAACCCATTGAACCTATCAATTTTTTTACTTCTCATTTATTTATATATAATTATTTCTTTTTTTCCTAGGAAAAAAAGATTTGTATTCCAAAAAGAGAATATACATGGATACAGTCTCAACAACTCTTCAAAATACCTGCTCCGAAAACTGCAGGTGAATACAAACTAGTCATTTGCCGACACCCAACAAAAAGTGCAAGTCCATCCCTATTTCAAATATAGGAGAATCACTACAACCCTAATTAATACCATATTAGACATTTCATATAAGTCTTCACAGTCATCAAATTCCGCCACCATTGAAATGATACATCCAAAGGATCTTTTCAAAATACAATCTAGAAACTCCTTGATCCCATCATCATAATACTTTGAAAAAAAACATTTGAGAATTCAAATAGAATAAGACTATGACAAAAGGAATTAAAAATGAAACTTTAGGCTTTCTAGCTCTTGGTCGTCCATGAAATCCTGCACAGAGAAAGATCCCACGCAACATTCCAATGCTTCCTTGGACAACCGGTTTGCTTTTTGGTTGAGCTCTCGGTAGATATGCAAGAAAAATTTCCACTCAAGGTCCTGAATAAGCATAGAGTCGCTTGATTCCTGAAGAATTGGAAAAGAAAATCAGAGAGTAAAGGATGAAAATTCCGCTTTGAAATTAGAACCCAGCCTGGCAACATAGAAAATAAAAAAATAATTGTGAGAATTTTCATACATAACAATACCAACTCCACATCTTGGAGGATGTCCTTATTTGCACCATAAAAAAAACCCCATGGGGTCTCTCGATCCAGAGGTGGCATGATCGACACTCTCACTTTATTTCGTTTGGGATTGCATTTGAATACCATGGTGTTCTTATGAATAAGTCCCACCACTACCTCCTCAGGGATAAGTTTATCCTAGAAAATGATCGGGTTACGAGCCCCCCCCTCATTGTAGTACACAAAGAGGCAGGGAAGGGAATTGAAAAAATCCATTAATGGGTCCTTTAGCCAGTCGAGAATGCGCAACTCCAAATTATTACAATTCCATGGAACTTGAGAATTGAAATTCTTGGTCAATACCTTGGAAGTAAATTGGCATGAAACAAACAGATGGAACACCGATTCAGAATCTAGTTTACACAACTCGCATATGTTGGGGCCTGTTCACCCACATTTTAAAAAATTGTCCCACGTTAAGACCTTATCCTTTAGAGTTAACCATAAAAAAAATTAGCCTTCAGGGGACCATGTATTTTCTAGACTCGATCCCACCACCAAGGGGGAGGATCTGAAGCATCAGACTCTAGGTGTGCTTCATAACTGAGTTTAGCAGTAAAATCCCCCATTCGAGGATTCTTAGACTAGGTCGGAGTGTCCGGTTCCAATTCATCAAGTTTGATATGGTTAGAGCAGAGCTTACCAACAAAATGACGCCATTCCTCAGCCTGCTCGCCAACTAGACCCAGGTCACTTTCGGGTTTACATCTTCTTTTTCCAGGAATGTCTAGGTCTGGCCCTCTAACATCCCATAGAAAGAAAAATATCCTAATTAGAGAGGATAAACCACACATCATATGAAATCCTGTAGTCATCGTCAACTCTGACCCATGGATCCTCTCCTAAAAAAACAAATCTCTCATTACTTATCTTCTATATAGTCCAGATTCCCACTAGGGAGGAGGAACCAACCAAAGCTCTCCAAATAACGAAGGAATTCTTGGTTGATTTCCTGGGAGCACGAAACCAATATTCCATTGAGGTGGATCCAAGGTAATTATACTTAATAATCCTTCTCCATAGCGATGAATTGTGAATAAGCCTCTAAAGACTTTTTCCTACCAATGCCTGGTTGAAGAGATAAGGGTTTTTTATTCCCCAACCACCCATCTTCTTTGGCTTGGAAAGAGTAGACCAATTAACAAGTGGGATACCATCTTGAGAATGACTGCCTCACCATAAAAAATGGAACCCTTTCTTGTGAATTTTTGTCTAGATACATTTGGGTCCTTTAGTAATGGAGGTCCAATACATCGGGATGCTCTGCAAATTTGATTTAAGAAGGATCAACCTTCCTCCTCTAGAAAACCACCTGTTGACCCACAACGAAACTCGATCTTAGATATTTGTATAGAGCCATATCCAATCCTCAAATCCATGGGTATTTGGATTTATAATATATCCCAAATATTTAAAACCTCCGATCATAGGTTTTCTAGGGAAATGCAAAGCACCATCTAGAATGGGAGTCATATCCTCATGAGCGAAAGAGTAATGCACACATGACTTAATCTAGTTGATTTCCATGCATGTAGCCTAGCCAAAGAGGTCCATAATACATCTGAGGCCTTGGAATTTAGTCTTAAAACTTTCTCCAAACAAAAGGACGTCATCAACAAAGCGAAGATGAGAAATAACTTCAGAAGGAGAAACCTTAAGGCCTTTAAGTCCTCCTTGGCTCCTTGCATGCCTCATTGATTTACTGAGAACCTTTTTGATAGAAAGAAAAATAAACAGGGAGAGGGGATAACCCTACATGAGCCCCCTTGAGGCTCTAAATAATTTGGAAGGAGCACCAATAATTAGGACCACGAATGAAGTAGACTGGACACAACTCAAGATCCAGTTGACTGAAGACAAGTTCATGCCTAGTTGGATTAAAACCAGTCTTAGAAACATCCTGCTCACTTTATAACATGCCTTTGATAAGTCAATTTTGAGCGATACTGAAGGAATCTTAGAGTGAATAGAGTGAAAATATTCTTGCACAAGAGCTACAATGTCTTCACTTTGTCTTTTGTAGAGGAATCCAAACTACTCCTCAGAAATGATATCACTAAGAATAGGTTTAAGCTTGTTCACCGAGATTTTTGAGATCGATTTGTAGACTACATTAAAACAAGAAACAGGATGAAATTTTATCCAAAAAGGATCCATAGAAGACTAAGGACAGCTCAGAACTCGCAGAAGCAACTTAGGACGCCCAGAATGGCCTCAGCAGACAGAGAAAGGGAAAAAATTAAAAGTTCTCAAAACTCGGTGAAAATTACATCATCGTGAAGAGCACGTCACAATATTCCCAACGGCGCAAATGGCTCATTAAACAGAGTTATGGATCAAAAGATATTCACAGTCAAAGTTTGGGCAACCTAGCTTAGTCAACAGGGGGATGAGTCAGCATCTGTACAGTTGACGTCAGCATCCGTACAACATATGTGGCATGCGCAGAAGGAAACATGTGTCATGTTGATGTTAGCATTACGTCAGCATGGTGACATGGTAGCAGGTTTCCATGTGTCACTCATATTTGGCATTTCTTGGTCATTTCGTGGACTAGTAAAATTGTGCCACGTGGCAATCCGTACAACCATGTGGCAGTCCGTACAGTGATGTGGAAGGATGAGTTGGTAGAACATACGCTGATGTGATAGGGTGATTGTATAGTGTTTGTCATGGCCCAATGGTTGGCTTCCATGGGGCCCAGTCCTAGGTTGCCACATGGCAGTGGGAAAATGCCCAATGACAACCCGTGAACGAAAATTCAAAAATTAAAAAGATTTGGCGGGTTCGCCAAATCCGGCAGGACCCCACCAAATATGGCACCCAACTGATATCTAGAAGCCTACTAAAGTTAGTGGAAATACATATTTCAAATATATATACAAGTTACAACAGATAGCCCAAAAGGGGAGGCCCGTGGGCTCGACCCCAGGACCTCCCCCTACATTAATGTCCTAACACAAGCTCCGCTAACCACAATGGCAACGGATTCTGTTGTTTACAAAGCTCACAAATAATATTTAAAATTTGCATCTGCCCAGTGCTGGAAAAAGGGCACGTGTGGGTACGGATCAGCATGCATTTTGATGCATATTCCTCAGCATTTATTACAAGTTGCAAGGCACAGAAACCGAGACAAAGTTTCTCTTGGGCTTGGGAGTGCCAGAGTCGGATCGAAGCATGGAGACAATCATTTTTGAGTAATTCGATGCCACGAATTCAGTGGTGATGTTTGTTTTCTGATCTGAGAAAAAAATTTGCAGCTTGATTTCGGAATGAGGTATACTTATGTATTTAGCCAAATTCTTTTGTTGAGTTAATAAAAAGGCCTACCCATTTGAGAGCAGGACCTGGAGACGTAGTCCACCAGGGAAGAACTTTGTTAGCAAGTTTTTTGTGTTCATATTTGATGCTTATGTCTCTTCATTATTGAGCTTTTCCTTCTTTAATGGTGCACTTTAAATTATGCTCATTTAATGCAATTCTTTATAAGTCACTTGATGAAAAGATCCCGGATCATGTTGGTATCAGAGCAGTCGTCTTTGACTTGAATTGTTGAGTATGAATGCTTACTAGGGCCAAGCATAAGCAGGGTGAAGGAACTCTTAATACTTTCAATCCCGAAGTTGGTCGTGCATCTTGAAGGAAGAAAATGGAAGAAGAGGACAAGCATGATGAACAGGAGAAAAACTTCCATATGGTATTTTATCACATGTCAGAAATGGTCAAACAAATGTATGGAGACTACAAGAAGAGGATGAATAAGAAAGGGAAGAAAAAGGAAGCACATGTTGATGATTATGCTTCAGTAAATCAAGGGGTTGGAGGAGACCCTCCTGACCCTCCATCTTCACCATGAAGTTCTAGTTCTTCTTCCTCTGAGCATTCTCATCATTCTCATCATTCTAGCCATAAAGCCTCTTTATGTTAGAAAAACAAGACCGTGGAGCAATAAAATAAAACAAATGCGGAAACAAAACACAGAAGATACACAATACAAGAG
>SNQJ01S0081799.1:58883-73941 GCA_010110895.2 Picea sitchensis
GAGGCATATCACTGTGGTGTTGGAGATTTGTAGTAATGGATTCATGCCTTCTTGTCTACACCAACAAAATTACAAATCCACATCACAAATATACATATGTTTGGAGGCACAATAGCAAGGTCACCACTCTTTCATTTTTTCTTAATTTAAGATGCAAATGTGTTTGCATAAACGCTTCATTTCAATTGATATGCTCGATGTGGACATTAATCTTCCTATTCCACAACAGTGTCTTGCAAAATCTCATGTCCAGTGGATTCATAACATTTTTTTCTTCTATTTCCTCTGCTTTCTATACAACACCTTTCAGTCTATGCCACCTTCCAATCTTGGCAGCAATGATAGTAGCAGATGATTGCAGTTCAAATCCAGCTCAAATCCACATGATTTCTCACATCGCGGTCTAAAAATCTGTGTAAGAATCCCACTTGCATGCATGTGCCAGCACGAAAGAAAAATTTGTCCATGCGATTTTTTTTTAATCTCCAAATAAATGAAATAACTTCTGTAAATTAGATTAAGGATTTAATTTTCAGTCTGAGATCTACAACTGGAGGTGTATCGGTGAGATTTTAAAGATCTAGTGCGTTCTATTGCTTCGTTCTGGCACATGAGAAAATCATTGAGCGCAGAACACTTGTAGCATTGTTGGCCTTGCTAAATTTCCACTTCATATGGTGCCTACAATATCCAAATTGGTACTACAATTCTCCTAGATATGATTATATGGTTGTGCTTAAACCCACGACTTCTGATTGGCACTACAGTCACCTGGATATATTCTACGCCCGATATATTCTATTCCTTCGACATCTCATCAGAACTTGGAGGCCGCGAAGTAAAAAAATTAGCAGAAAAAAAATAAAAAAAAATAGAACTGCAAATCTGTGATATCCCAACAATCCACAAATTACTGAGGTCGGATTCGCTCCAATGACAATCAACAGAATCAAAATCGCGCAACAGAAGTGAGAAGAGTCACTTATCGTTCAACAATCCGCTCAAAATGTTCAACAATCCACTCAAAATGTGCAATTGATACGTGGATTTCTCTCCTACGTGGATCAAATATTCAAAGTCAACGATTTATATTTTCAATAGGCTCATTGAATCTTTACAAATTTACTCCTTGATTTTTTCAATATCCCTTACTTATTGTGCTCTCAAAGATTTAAAAAGGTATAAGTGCTTACTTTGGAAGGCATCCATGTGAAAATTGATGAAGTAGTTTTTACATTCATAAGTCATGCCATGCATGACAAAACTCTGCACAACTTTTAATGGCATATTATACTTTTAAGTCATATTTTATTACTTTTGTGTAAAAGTAATAAATCCAATGAAAAAGTGATAAACTTGTATTTGGGAATTTATATGGTTTATAGAGAGCAAATGGAAGCAAGAACATATTTATGCTATTTTTTAAAGATATTTTGTGCCCTTTATATAAAGGAGAGGAGATCTAAGGATTGATGTATTAATGTCTTTTTAAAAGGAAGCATATGAACACTAAATTTAAATTTAATTTAAATTTTTAAAAGGAGGAATGTTGTGAATGTAAAGTCTAATTAAAAACATTTTTAAGGAGAAAGTATGTTGAAGACTTCTCAATGTATTTGGACATATTTTTTGTGTTCATATGAAGGATATCTTATAATGAAATCAATATTTTTTCGTTTCTTGTCCTAGACCACTATGAAAGGGGTTTAAGGACATTTTTCCTTGTGTGTGATTGTGCATATTTTCTTTTGATACTTATGTTGTCTAGTGTGACATAGATTTAATACCAACAAACAAAATCAAGCACAAAATTCTCATGTGCTCATAAAAGGGTAAATGACACAATTGGAAATTAAAAGCATGTAAAGAGAAAATTGTTCAACTAGTCTTTTGTAGCACATACATTGAAGCACGAGTAATCAAGCAGCGGTGAAGTTATCAAATTGGAAATCAAATCAACAATGGACAAAACAAGCTCATAATCAAAGGATAACTCGACTCAAAAGCATCGATAACACATTCAAATTTGAATATTAATTCAACTTAAGAATCATGATTTATTGTAACTTGCAAATTGTCCTTTTGTAAGTTTACTTGCCTTTTTTAAATCAAGTTGAGTTGAATTGAATTTGTCATAAGGTGCATTTTCAGCTGAGCCCGACACCCTAGAGTCATTTTGAGTCAAAATTGACAAGGTTGAGTACTTGAAACTAAAATCATTGTAAACATCAAGTCTTTGGGATGCATTTTCGGTGGTAACCGACATCCTCGACTTCCTAGAAGAAAGTTCAAACAAGGCAAGTTCAAGCGAGTGATTCAAATGAGCAAGTTGCATATAAGCCTTCTTCTGTTAAGTCAAATTGTAATAAGGATCTACCTGCACAAGGAGACCTCCTTTAGTGTTTTTTGAAATGGCTCGAAGTCTTGAATTATTAGAGTTATTGAACACTCTAATAAACATCACTGAAGACAACATAGTGATATTGAACAAAGAAACTCTTCAATCAGTGCTAACTTGTTTGCAAGTGACGCAAGCTAAAGTTAGACTTCTTCAAGAAAAATCCCAGCTATTGAATGATGATTTGATAGATCTCAAAAATCAACAGCCAATGAAGTATTATGAACTAGTTTTTGTTCAGCACAACCCTCTCTATGATAATGATGATAATGATGATCAACAGTCGGTGAAGGAGAAACTCAATGAGCCAAATTCAAAAGAAACTTCCAATGAATATGAAGTTGTTCAAGTCCAGCATAATCGGACTCAGAATACTCTTTCCAAGCCCATCATCAGACCTTGGGAAGAAATCATCTACAACAAGAATAGAACAGGACTTGGATATGACAAGGAAGTTACTTTTCATATTCTTGATTATTCCAGACCAATCAAGTTCCAAAGTGTTGAATTCCTTCAAGAATATTCACTTTCACCTGTTCAAGTTCAACATCATAATGTGACATGCCAACATTGTAATCGAGTTGGTCACATGGAGAATAAGTGTTTTGATCTCCATCCTTTCCAAAATTGTGGTAAGCATAACCATTCTTCAGATAGATGTTCAACATTGAAAAAACCTGCAAGATTGAAGATTCACTATGAGTATATTGAGCCTTGGCAATGGTCATCAACAACCAAGTGATTATATAAGTCTTACCGAAGAATTCAATCTCGAGTAAAGACCAATATTGTAGAACATAACATTTTTGTACCTCACATAAGTGGTCCCCTTATGGTGTAGCTTTCGAGCATGGCCCTCACGGGATGAGATAACACGTGGTTCTTTCCACATGCCCACTTTGTGTTGTACTCAAATGGAACAAGTATGCTACTCTCTTGAGCATAGAAGGGGGGAGTACAATGATGAAACTCTCATGCACCTTAAGAAGGGGAGTTCAAAAATCCAGTGAAGATAGTTCAAGAAACCACTTGAAGTCTCTCCTTTCAGCTGACAAAGGAGGGAATTGATGATGGAATTGAATATGGTTGTCAGACTGAAAGTTTCGACAACAACAAACATCAAATATGTCAGATGTGAATGAAATTTTCCAAATGGGCAACTGCGGTCTGTAGATGACAGACTTTAGCAGAATTATGGTTCAATAACTTGCAATTGAATCATACACATGATACATTGGGATGTTGTTGGACACCTAAAAGTGTCAAGATTGGTTAGTGGTCATCCAAAAACCATCAGATACATGGTATCAATTGGTCAGTGGTTATCCCAAACCACATATTCAAAGAGCACTTTTAGTGATACACTTATAGTAGAGTGGTGATATTACATGTTCACCAATTAGCAGAAGACATCAAATTATTCTAGCTCAAATACTTGGAAAATGATTGAATTGTCAAGCAATCAAGGAATGTTCAGATATTGCAGTTGTTCACTTCCATATCTCATCTCTCTTCCAGTTCATTTCAGATGACCAAATTCAACATCCATATTGGCAGTTTTTCAAGAAGTTCTTCATTGTGGCTTAGCTCAAGAGTTTCAGCATGAAGACATGGAGATATACCAACTTATGCACCTGCTTTGTTGGTATTTTTGTTTGGACTTATGATTGAGGGGGGGAATGTTAGCCTCTTTCTCATATATAATCATTAAGTCTTAATATACCACCTTTGTATATTTCACATGCTAGGATATAGTTGTTATCCTAAATGTGTTTCTAGATTCCTATATTTCCTCCTCCTACCTTATCTCATGATGAGGTGTCAATGTGAGAACAATTGAGGAGGTTTCATTATTGTATTATATATTTGTATCATTAAGATGAATACAATGTTGAGAAATATGGCTTGAGGCCTTTTCCTCCAATCTTCTTGTCCTAATATTCTTATGCTCAATTTATTCAACATCCATTATCTTGGATTGAAATACTCGATTCCTTGGGGATTTTTGGACAAGCTTGTGGAGAATGATGGGCACAAAATTGAAGAGGCGAATTTCTTTCCATCCACAGAACGACGGACAGACAAAGGTTGTAAGATGAACAATGGTACTTTGCTTCGAGGCTACTGCAGCAAGCATCCCAATCTATGGGATGAACAGATACCCTATGTACATCATGCTTACAACCAAGCCTTACATTCCTCCACTCAGTGTTCACATTTTGAGACATGTTTTGGGTACCTACCTAAAATTCCTTTGGACTTGATGTATGGGAGAGATTTCGATTCAAATGAATAAATAAAAGAGGACAGAGCTCGCAAGTTCATCTAGAGGATCCAACAGGTGCACCAGGAAGTCAGGGAATAGTTAGAGAAAAGTCAAGCACAATATAAATCTCGGCATGACAAACACAAGGTTGATCATCAGTTTCAGGTTGGAGACCGGGTATGGATTCACATCAGCAAGGAGATATTGAAGGGTTAAGGAAAGAAACTCAAGCCCATTCATTATGGACCCTTCACTATTTTGGAGAAAAGTGGTACCAATTTTTTTCGTCTAGATCTTCCACCTTATATGCATATTTACTCAGTTGTAAATGTGGAGAACGTTTAACTTTTTGAGCCTCCTGTGATCATGGATCAGGATGAGGAAGTTTCAATACCTTCAGTTGATGAGTTTGCTCCTGATTACTTGGATGGGTTAACAAAATATATCATCCTGGACATAAGGACGAGGAATTCATGTAGGGGTGATGTTGACTATCTTTGAGTAGGCTTAAAGGGCACAGATCCAAGCAAGGCAAAGTGGATTGAGAAGGAAAAGGTGAGGAAACTCTTCTCTCACTTATCTGTTGATTGATGAAAGCTTTTGGTGGTCCAAAAAACTCTCAGTGGGAAGGAGTGACCCAAAAAGGATCCATAGAAGACTAAGGATAGCTCAGAACTCGCAGAATCAACTCAGTATGCTTAGAATGGCCTCAACAGACAAAGAAAGAGAAAACATTCAAAGTTCTCAAAACTTAGTGAAAATGACATTATCGCGAAGTACGCGTCATAATATTTCCAACGACGCAAACGACTCATCAAATGGAGTTACAGATCAAAAGATATTCACAGTCAAATTTTGGTCAACCTAGCCCAGTCAGTAGGGGGATGAGTCAACATCTGTACTGCTGACGTCAGAATTAGTATGGATGATGTTAGCATTTGTACATCATATGTGACATGCGTAGGAGGTGACACTTGTCATGTTGATGTCATCATGGTGAAGTGGCAGCACCATAGGCTTCCACGTGTCACTCATATTTGGCATTTTTGGGTCATTTCGTGAACCAGTAAAATTATGCCACGTGGCAGACTGTACAACCACGTGGAAGTTCGTACAGTGACATGTTAGGATGAGGTGGAAAATAGTATGTTAACATGGCAGGGTGATTGTATAGTGGTTGATGCGGCCCAATGGTTGGCTGCCACATGGCCCAGTCATGGGCTACCACGTGGCAGTGGGCAAATGCCCAATGACAACTTGTGAACGAAAATTCAAAAATTAAAAAGATTTGGCAGGTCCGCCAAATCTGGCACCCAACCGATATCTAGAAGCCTACTAAATTTAGTGAAATGACACATTTCAAATATATATACAAGTTACAATGGATAGCCCAAAAGGGGAGGCCCACGGGCTCGACCCTAGGACCTCCCCATACATTAACACCTTAACACATGCTCCACTAACCACAATGGAAACAGATTATATTGTTTACAAAGCCCACAAATAATATTTAAGAGTTGCATTCACCTAGTGCTGGAGAAAGGGCGCACGAGGGTATGGACCGACACACATTTCAAGATAGATTCCTCAACATTTATTGCAGGTTGTAGGGCATGGAAACTGAGATAGAGTTTATCTTGGGCCTGGGAGTGCTAGAGTTGGATCGAAGCATGGAGACAATCATTTTTGGGTAATTCGACGCCACGAATTCAGTGGTGTTCTATGTTTTCTGATCTGAGCAAAACTTCTGCAACTTGATTTTAGAATGAGGTATACTTATGTATTTTTCCAAATTCTTTTGCTGAGTTAATAAAAAGGCCTACCCATTTGAGAGCAGGACTCAAAGACGTATTCCACCAGGGACGAACTTCGTTATCAAGTTTTTTGTGTTCAGATTTGATTCTTATGTCTCTTCATTATTGAGTTTTTCCTTCTTTAATGGTGCACTTTAATTTATGCTCATTTAATGAAATTCTTTATAAGTCGCTCGATGAAAAGATCCTAGATTAAAAGTCCTCGAAGGAAGAGACTTTATCTTCTTAGGGTTAATCACTAGGAATGTGGAATTCAATGGCCCCAAAACTTTTCGACTCCTCTTAGATTCACATACTACCTTAAGGAGGTCTTCCTTAACTAGCTTGAAAAAACCTAAATAAAATTCTACTGATAATCCATCCAACCTAGGGATATTACCACACTTCATGAAGAAGAGAGCCACTTCAATCTCAACTTTGGAAATTTCCGTGTCTAAAGAAGCGTTCATATCCTCATTAATAAACCTAGGAAAAATCTTGAGCACCTCAAGCAATTAGTGGATAGGACATCCAGTCGATTCCTTAAATAATGCATCAAATTAAGACCTAGTGGCCTCTGCTTTTCCTCAAAATACTAAGCTAGACCCCCATATTGGTTGGAAATCTCCTAGATCAAGTTGTGATTTTTATGAAAGTTGGCATAGTTATGAAAAAAATTGGTATTGATGTCCCCTTCAGCAATCCAAACTGTGTGACTCTTTAACCTCCAGGTGGCCTCCTCCTTAGCCAATAGATATTCCTATGGGAAAATAGAGACTTCAAAGATGAGGCCTCCTCATCAAAGAATATACCTGAGATGTTAGATTTGAAAAGAGAATCTAGGTTCATCTCCACTTCCTTAAGTGCAACCTAGGATCTTTTGTTAAATTCCATAACCCATTCTTTCATCACCTTTTTCACCTTAAGAATATTCTCATGGAATTGTTGCATGAAGGATGCTCTGGTATTGTCTTGGAGATGGGTCCAGGTAGAAAGGATGATCTTTCTATAATATTCCTCTTGTAACTAGATGTGGTTAAATTTGAGAGGTGTTGATGGTTTATGATCAAAAGGTTCCAACTTCAAGAAAATGGGAAGATGATCATAGCTTCCTTCAAAACCTATCCAAGACTTAAGGCACCAAAACCCTCCCACAAGGGATTCTGAAATCAAGAATCTATGCAGTCTTTTAGAGACTCCTTCCTCCCCTTTCCTTCCATTCCTCCACATCGAAATTATTTTAGGTGGATCGAGATCGATAAGATGATCAACTTCCATAAGGTGAGAGAAAAACCCTTTAAGAGGGTCCTTGCAAGGATGTGCACCCCAAACTTCACTAAGAGATAGAGTGAATTTGAGGTCACCTCCTATGATAATATTATTTACAGGGAGGGATCCTGAGGAGGAAATATCTTCCCAGAAAGGCTTCTTATCAGCGTAAGGTCCATATAGATTTATAATCTAGAAAGAAGAGCCTAGGTCGCAAGTCTCCATATCTACCATAATTCTGAAATTTAGGATCGAAGAAGAATAGAGATTAAGTTTAGAATTCCACGTTGTTAGAAGACCCCCGGAGAGGCTAATTGAGTATAGTGAGAAAAAAGACTAGTATTTTAACCAAGGGGGGAGAGAATCAATGGCTTTAGAGCCTTCGCACATTGTTTCTTAAAGCAAGCTAATATCATAATCAAATTACTTAACTAGATTCTTGAGGGATAGAAGTTTGGAGGCACCCCCAACCCCATGAGCATTGAAAAGAAGAACAATCATGGCTTCACCTTAGAGAAAAATTTCCTTGCTTTAAGGGCCTGGATAATTGTAGCTTGTTTTATGCTCTAAATGTTTTTTTTGACTTGAAGTTGAGCCAAGGAAAGATGTGATTTCCATACATATTGGGATCCTGCCACCTTTTCTAGCACTACACCCTCACTGATTCCGTCTTCGTTAGAAATTTGGAGGGATCATAAAAGATAGTCGGAGAAATGAGAGGGACTTGAAAGATTAGAAGGTTTAGAAGATTTTGAGTCCTCAAAAGTACATACAGACTCTTTCCTAGGGATGGGATACATCACGGTATTGGGGGGACCAATGTGCGGAGGAGAGCGATTACCCTCATGCAACGTTCTCAGATGACGATGTGCCAGACAGTTTGAGATACTAACGGGGAGAAGAGGACCTGGCCAAGAGGGAGGGGAGGGAGACAAGAGGGGACCAAGAATAGGAGGAGAAACAACCTTGGAGGAATCCATAAGAACTGAAGGAAAGGGAGGAAAACCATCAGACTTACCCTAAGAAGATGCCTTCGAAGATGGAATCTATAAATGGCCCTCGACCACGAACTTCTTTTCTAAAGGAGCTATCTTCATTGAACTCTCCTCAAGCCTCTTAATCCTTTCACCCATAAGAGGGGGAGACTCCTTAGGTTTCCAAACATTTTTGGGAATAAACCCCTGCCTTGATTGCAATGGACACTTATACACAATGTACCTGATATGACATCATGCATAGCATCTGAAAGGTACTCGCCAATAGTCGGTTTTCTATAACCATGAATTTGTTTTTTATAACTAGATCGATTTCTTCCATGAGACCCTCTTTCAATTCCACCTCTACCTATATGCAAACCCACATTCGGTCCACTTGGTGTTCCAATCTTCCTCCAACCCAATGAAGCTCCCTAGCTAATTACCAAGGAATTACAAAATCTCCTTGTGCCAGAAAGATAAAGGAATCCCTAGGAGAATGAATCAAAGGACCAAAGAGGAGATGGTTTGATGGCTTGGGTCAAAATGGAAAATCCATTCTTGAAACGATAGGCATGTTGGGCCCCAACTCCAATATTTTGCCATAATAGTTTGTAGGTCTTCCAACAAGTTAAATTTGAAACAAATCCACCCCTTGACTAAGACATGTAAAATGGGCCTGTAGCCCAAGACCGGAGTCCAAGTTTGTAATGTCCCTTTCCGAGTGAGGACTCCAGAGAGGAGGGCTTAGTAGTCTAAACATCCCCTTTAGACTATAGCCAGAAAGAAATAGAGGAAAATGTTCATTTGATGTCATTTCACTAGGGAAATGTTATAATTTGAAAATGACATTAACTGTCTATGTGGAAAAAGGTAATTACGCACTTAAGTTAATATTAAATCAAAAAACTTAAGAAAAGTGCTTAAGTGAAAAGTCAACGAAGAATTAGGGTTTCAGTGGATATAGGGAGAGGAAAAGCAACCTAATGGATCTTTATTGATGATTTGAGAATTGAAACCAGAGCTCTAAGGAGAAACCCAGATTCAGGCGAATTCGAGGATACTTGTGGATTCCAAGAGGAAGACACCAAGGGATTGGATTCAATGTTGAGAGACACACCCTATCCATTCTGGGAGACCACACAGGTTTTCCATTGCTTTCATTACATATCTACAGTCAGATTGAGTGTGGAGATCAGAGATCCATCTCCAAAAGTCAGATTCCAGTGTCAGTTATGTTATCTCCTCAAATAACACAATTAATTTTGTTTATTTTAGGTGAAGGAGGTCATTAAAAAAATACATTTTTAAATTTTTTGAGGCTCACTTTTACAATCTCTAAGTCTGTAATAAAGTTTGCAAAACATTTGATTTGGTTTTTCCTTCAAAAAACTCGAATCTCAGGTTTCGGTGGCCAGGCGCCTTTTCAAAAGGGCTTCTAAGCCACCGAAAGACTAGCTTTCAGCGGCTTAAATGCAAAATTTGGGGCTATCTTAGCCACCGAAAGCATGGGAACTTGGAAATGGTTACAACATTATCAATCTTGGAGCAGTGATTATGCTACAGATACGGGGGAACTTTTGTTGGAGATTTCAACACACAGTACATGGTTCACGTGATGTTGAAAGAAATAATATTAGAACTAATCTTTGAAGCCTCTATTTCAAAAATTGTTGCTCCTATTCAACTAGCATTTAAATCCAAAATATACCTTGGCCTAGCTCTGTCAAGATTGCAGCTGATATTCCTATCTTAATTGAACCATGTGTTTTAGATGCTCTATTTCCTTCTGTGCTTGAAGGAACATGTGCCATATTTGGTACATTCGGTTGTGGTAAAACTATCATTACTCTTGCAAACAAAGGTATATCTCATCATAGTTGTTGCAGACAAGAAAGCATGATCAAAAGGTGTTGGATCAAATCAGGTGTTATTTGGTTTTGAAACAAATACATACTAAAGAGATACAACACTGATTTCTGCAACTTATTTGAAGCAGCCCTGAACTTAAATGAACAGCCTTGAAAATCAAGAAGATGAGAGGAAACATATTTTTGCAATTTTGAAAGCTATTTTCAAAACAGAGCTTTCAATGGCTTACAGGCTAGAAATTTTGGCTCCTTAGCCACCGAAAGCGCAGAAAATTGCAAATTTCTCTTCTTTTTTCTCAGATCAATTATTTTTTGATCCATATGACTCGAGGGTGGTTTCTAATGATAGAAATAATTAAAGGGATATAGAACATCATCCCTTTTCATCTTTTAAGGTAGATAATGAGGCAAGAAGACTAAGTGGTCTTTCTATTTTTGGGTAAAAATGCAAAGATTTTGGTCAAAAGGTCAAAATTCGACTTGGTTGAGTGTATTTAGGAGCATATGATCAAAGACATTATCAAATATCATCCATGAATAAAGGTGTCACTTCATTTGACCAATAGAAATATTCTAGGGATCAATTCCTAAAATGTAGGAATATGACTAGATTTGGAAATCTGGATTTTCTTGTTTTAGTCACCTTCTTGGGAGACAGATCCTGATCAACTGGAAGATTATTTTTCTAAATGAAGGAGGTTTTTCATAAGAACGGGCTGATATTCAATAACCTCTCTCATTATCCCAAGATATATTTGGATTTGTGAAATATAGGTCAATCTTTGAGCACCATTTTTCCATAAATTAAATACTTTGTTTTTCCTATTTTAGTCATTGTATTTGAGGACAGATTATGATGAGATGGAAGAGTATTTTTAGAAACTGAAGGAGGTATTTCATAAGAACGGGCTAATATTAAATAACCTCTCTCAGTTTCCAAATATATATTTGTATTTGGAGGATATACGTGAATCTTGGAGAAGCATATTTCCATAAATTTATATCTTTTCCAGCCACCTCAAATTCGAATTTGTGATAGATATCTTCCACAAACTAAAGATAGAAGAAGTGGTTATTAGATCCATATTTTGAGGATCAAAAATAAGTTGTAAAGGCTATATAAGCCTATTTATTTCATATTGTGAGGGAGGTTCGACTTTGAGTTCTTCTATGTTGCTACTGTAATAGAGACTTTTTCTTAATATATCAAACTTGCAAACTTCTTTCATTGGTGTTATCAGACCTCTTCTTTCTTATTTATTCGTACTTATGAGTTGAATGCAATTCTTTGTCTATGCTTATTTAATCCATAGGTGACTGTCATCTCACCATATAATTGTTAAGCAAAGGATCATAAGTGGTTATGCTAGTTTTTAGACCCATCATGCTTATTGTTTTATATATGCGTGATCTAGTTAAGTGGTTAGTTTCTATTCTATTTGATACACAACCTGTCTAATTTCATCTCTTGAGAGCCTTGTATTGTTTGATATCCCTAGGCAGTCTTGAATACACAGTCCATTTAGTTAGATATTCATCTTGATCCAACCCCACACCCATTATTGAGTGAATCATTACAAGAACAGTTAAGTTACCAGGCATCTCTG
This sequence comes from Picea sitchensis, assembly GCA_010110895.2. Lineage (NCBI taxonomy): Eukaryota > Viridiplantae > Streptophyta > Pinopsida > Pinales > Pinaceae > Picea > Picea sitchensis. The sequence continues at coordinate 71,062 of SNQJ01S0081799.1, forward strand.
AGATACAACCTAGGAGAGTTTCTTGGAGTGATAACAAGTTTTAGAGGAGACATCAGAGGTATAGTGGGTCGCTCTTCCTAAGGAGGACTAGCGAACCTAAACCCTTAGAACCCATTTGAGATCAGGGGAAGGCGCTTCATTTGATCCATCCAACACATTTTTCTAATCCTTCTAGCCATCAAGGCGTCACATTCAGTCAGTGGAGTTGCAGCGTGTTTGACAGACAGAGGAGAGATCATATATTCTCATATCTACTCATCCAGAGGGATAGCAAGCTAGATTACTTCCAACCCATTGGAGAGGGAGGTAGGGCACTCCATTCGAGATATGTTCCATCGGATTCTAACAATGGAATCTACTTGGGAGACTCTTTCAATGTTAGCCAGTGTGAGGACATTCCCAACAGTTGGACAGATTACTTCCAACAATGACAGAGAGATCCAGGAGCCTAGCAACAGCAGCGCCACCAAGGGTGAGTCTTCTAGGGAAGAAGGTAACTTCATTGGGATAAATCTCATCATATTCGGAGGATCCTTTCTCGTGCATGCATCAGATTCATCTTCTGACAACAGATCCAGCGCTACATGTAGCAATAAACCCACGCATGTCATAGATCGAGATTGCATGCCAATGATCTAGTGACGTATGTTAGTTCTAGGTATTGTTCCATGCTTTTACTAGTATTCCAGTATAGATCTAGTCATTTGAAGGTCTAACTGAAGATCATTTTGGTTACTTTTACATGCATGCAGTCTGTGTGTGAATTTTTGTACATGCATGTCATTATTGTAATTGCTTGACTATTCAATATATCTTAAATAATTTGTTCCCCTTGAAACCACATGAAAAATCACCACACATGTTACATTCAAGTTATCAAACGTAGATAGAAACCTAAATAACCCATTCAACCACCCAAACAGTATCAGATCTGTGACAGACAGGGTCAGTAGAGAGTTAATATCCAGATCTGTGGATTTGGGATATTACAAGTGGTATCAGAGTTTTAGTCTTGCCAAACTGTGACTAAAGTTTCCATGAATTCAATAAAGAACTCAGGGGTCCATGAGCATATAGGTGACGAATTTGTCACTTATAGCAGGCACAGAGAGAGGAGAGGACCAATATTATATTATCCCCCCTTTCCTCACAGTTCAAAGGACGAGGAAGAGGCATAGTGGGAAGCAGAAAGAAGGGCAGAGCGTGAGGCAGAGCTTGAGGTAGAGAGGAGGATGGGAGACATATATGAAAGGCCATAAGGTAGTGGCAAAGAACCCATGGACCGAGAAGTGGAATTCATGCAGGTTCTTAACAATTTGGTGATCAGTCAGTAGGCCATAGCTTAGTCTTTGGCACAGATGGAAAATAGATTGGCTACAGGGAACATTCCAGGAGAAAATGTCCCCCATGCAGCACATGGGTACTCAGGGGCAAATAGTATACACCATTCACCTACTCACATCTATACATCATCGAGTAGGATTCCCAAGACATTATTCCCTAGCTTTCAGAGGACACTTCCAGCAGCAACACAACAACCATTAGCACAGAGACTGGCCACACATGCAGAGGATATTGTTGATTACAGGAGAGAGTGTGCAGCCCTAGGGCCAAAGTTCCATAATGACATGACTTTAGTAGAGTATTGTGGACTTAGACTTAGGCTCTGTCCTAGAGATCCTCAGAGTGGAGGACAACAACAGCAGTAGGGACATATCATGGAGTTCATTCGGAAAGTAGGGAAACTCACTATACCCTCTTTCGATGGATCATCCACATGTACTGCTAGAGCTTGGGTACATAAATTCGACATGTACTACAAGTTCAACCAGATGATAGAAATTGAAGCCATTAATTCTGCTACTTTTCATTTGGAGGGAGAGGCCCAGGAGTGGTGATCTGAAAATGAAAATATTTGTATTGTTGTTCAAAGTATTCATTTCCATACAAAATAAATGTGCAAAGTGTTCTTTAATCACTGTTTATAAAAAATTTGTGTGAGGGAGTATTGATTTGATTTACTGTTTAAATATCTTAAATCTATCTAACACAGCAAAATAATTTCACCATAAACACACAACACATGATGAGGCAGTTCACCCCTCCTGGGCTACATCTGTCGGGTCCAAGGCTCCCAATGGGCATGTCCTTGATCTATTCATGCTCAAAATGGTATTACAATGAGAAAAAGACCAAAAAACAGGCCAAACCAGCTGTGAAAACGAATTCAGAATACAAACAGAAGTTTAAAATGACTATGTTTTCACCTAAGACAGTGAAGGTTGCTCCAATGCAGCTCCTCTTCCCTCAAGGCCCTGATGGCTCCTCAAGCTACTCTGTCTTGAAAATGGTTGAACGACACCTTTGTTGGCTCTACAACCTGTTCCATTCGCTTCAGAAGTCTCAGAATACCCAAAATCTACCAAAACAATCGTGCCAAATGGTTTCCTGTAGCAAAAGTTATGGCCAAAACCAATTTTGTCCTCTTTTCCCCAAAAAACTCCACCAAAAATGGAGTAGCGGGAGTTAACCTTGCTAAAAATGGCAAATGGCGCCAAAAAAGGCGGACTCCGCCCAAAACTCGCCAAACCGTTAGCATGCAAGTTTAATGTTAGGCTCGTGGTCACATCGACTCCGCATAAACCGTCGAGTTTAATGTTAGGCTCGTGGTCACATCGACTCCGCATAAACCGTCGAGTTTAATGGTTGGAAAACCACGTTGCAACCCGTGGCATATAACGATTACCCCACATCCATATGTGAATGGTGCTAATCGCAACCAGCGGGTCTATGGGCCCTGGTTCTGGCTCGCGGTCCTGTGTAAAGGGGGTTGGTCCTCTTTTTACCGCCCATCCAAACTTGATTCAAGTTTTTCAAATA
>SNQJ01S0081802.1:9258-19869 GCA_010110895.2 Picea sitchensis
TTATACGTGTAACATATTAATGAAATGGTATTCCACGTTTATCCTAATTCGTGTGCATCTAACAATTGGTTTATCTAAAGCTAGTTTTAGGTAACCTAGGGGACTTCTGATATAACCTAGGGTAAGTGGAAGTGAAATTCCATATGTATGTGTGTTGTCTGATGAAGTACTACTCGAAGGGGTACCAACAGGGGTTACGAGGGTGTCCAACCAAGATAAACCAATTGTATTTATTATGTGTATTCTTCCCCTACTGTAGATTTCTTATTGAAGAATATATCATTGTGTTATTTATAAACATCCAAATACATATGTTATGCATCAAATGGAAAAAATAACATAGAGAAAGAGAGAAGTAAATCCATGCCTTGATAAAGAGAGAAGAATGAATGTGAAGCCTCTTCGAGGTGGGAACCTCCTTTTACAATAGAAAAAATGTACAAGATGAGATGATCCTAAAAATAGGTCTCCTTGGTATATATAAAGGAGACCAAGGGTACAATTAAAATTAAAGGTCTAACCAAAAATACTAATATAAAAATACAACAACTTAGTATCTAAGGATTTACATGGGGCTTAATGCTTAACATGTGGCTTTGTTTATGGGATTAACATACCCCTCCCCTTAAAACAAGTGTTTCCCTCAACACTTGATTAGACGCAGATGTTTCTACATGAAGAACTCATCTTCCCATGTTGCTTCTTCTATTGGTAGGTTCTTCCACTTGATAAGGTACTCACTAATTGCTTAGTTTAGTGGTTGTTTAACCCTTGTTTCAAGGATTGTTTATGGTCCTAATATGATTTTCCCTTCTTCATTGATCTCTCTTAAAATAGTTTGAACTAGGATCTTGTCACTAATTACCTTCTTTAAGCAAGAAACATGGAATATTAGATGTACATGTGAAGATGGAAGTAACTCCAATTTGTAATCCATACTTCCAATCCTCTGCAACACCTTATACAGACTATAATACTTGGGTGACAATTTATTGTCCTTCTTTTGTTAATTGAGGTAAATTTGTTTCTATCATTGTATCCTTAGAAACACACAATCCCCCACTTCAAATTCTCGTTCACTGCAATGTTGATCTACTTGTTGTTTCATCCTATTTTTTGTTGTAACCAAGTTGCCCTTCAAGAGTTTGAGGACGTATTATTGGTGCTCTACGTGGTCCTCCATTGTTTGAACCTTCACTTGCTATTTTAAGGGTGATGTGATGAATGGAAGATGATATCCAAAAAGTGCCATAAATGGAGACATTTTTTATGAAGAATGGAAGGATGTGTTGTACCATCGTTATACCAAGGGCAACCACTTGACCCATTGTGTTTGTTTATAATATGCAAAGCAATTAAGATACCCTTCTAGATATTTATTCACAATCTCGGTTTTCCCATCGGATTGAGGATGGTAAGAGGAGTTGTGAGCCAATTGAGTACCCAAACAAGAAAATAATCCAGTCCAAAATTTTCTAGTGAAAATTGGATCTCTGTCACTTACAATAATCTTAGGGATTCCATGTAGCTTCTGAATTTTTTCCACGAATCTTGTGGTTATTATACTTTCTTTAAAAGGGTGAAAAGGGGAGAAAAAATGGACATACTTTGTGAGTTGATCCACTACTACTATGATGACATTATTTCCTTCAAACTTGGTTAGACCTGTAATAAAATCCATTGAAACCTCTTCCCAACATTGACTTGGTATAGCTAATGGTTGTAGGAGACTTAGGGTCTTGATTGTGTCTCCCTTATTCTGTTGGAAAACCACACATTCAATCAAAAAAAATTGAACATCAATGTTGATACCTTCCCAAAAAAATTCCTTCTTGATCCTATGGTAAGTTTCCAAGAACCCTTAATGTCCTCTGTTGTAAACTAAGGGAAAGTAAGAGAGAGTTACAAGTAGTTCCTTAAATAGGAAAACATAGAATACATACATGTAGACATAGATGAAGACATACAGAAGTGGTGGAAGCCCAAAGAACAACACTTTATTATATGATATATCAATACAACACAATAGATTACATTGTCTCTCCTAAAGCTTGTCTATTTATACTTCTATATCTAGTTACTAGGCAATTGTAACTACTTAACTGTCTGGTTCGGTCAGTCAATAGATACCTCGACTGACTTATACTTTTGACTTCAATGGTCAACCGACTAGCTGTTAGTCGACCGTCGGGTCTAGTCATTAGATTCGACTAGCCCCTACAACATCCTCATATAGGAGAAGTGTTCAATTCCAAAAGGACCTTCAATTTTATTTGGGAATTCTTACATAGATACAATTGATCTTGATACCACAGTAAATCATTCTTCCACACGAATTTATCTAATGCACTTGGGTTTTCTTGTACTTTTTGAATGATCTTTCATACCTTTTTATCTTTCTCCCATTCCATCATTGCTTCTTCCACCCAATCAGATCGTGGAATGGAAATAGCACATAGTAAACCCTTTGTGTCTTATTATTTCCTTGAAAGTGCATCTGCGACCATATTTTGTTAATTTTTTTTCTAGATAATTTCAAAGTCATAACCTAGCATCTTTGTAACCCATTTTTGTTACTCTTCTGAAGACAATTATTGTTCCAAGAATTACTTCAACTATCATGATATATTTTTACCTTGAAGTGTCTTCCTATTAGGTAAGGGCTCCATTTCTTAAATCCATGTAATATGGCCAACATTTCCTTTTCACAAATGGGTTTGAGTAAATTATTTCGTTTAATATGGACACTTTTGACGACAAGGGTCCTTCCCAATGATCAAATTTGAAGGGTGGGTTTTAATTCCACTGAGAAGGGTATATATTCATGCAACCCTTCCACAGTGAAAAGTTTCCAAAAAAATTAGATTTCAATTGATAACAATAAATTAAGTACACACTTCATAAAAAATATGTTAAATAAAATATTACATTTCCAATCGAAATTATCTCTAATAGAGAAATATGTAAATCCAAATTATTAATATCTTAAAATTATTAGTATTTAAACTTAGATGGCTATCTACCTGGAAAATGACTTTATAGATGATCCTTAAAAAATGAACACAAATAATGTAGCAAATGCAATTACCTGGAAAATGATTTTATACATGATCCTAAAAAAGTGAACAGAAATCCCCGTATGGGGTGACACGCGGCGGAGGAGTGACAGCAGGCTCCGCACTTAGCCTGGGATTAAATGCTGAAGGCCGTCACCATTGCACCCACATTAACGATGCAGGACAACCATAACAACAGATCTGCGAGGGGAGGACTCCTCCCTCGAGCGACCATGTGCGAGCTCGGTGTACCCAACATGTTTGAGATTAAAGGCGGCTATGGGTTCTTGAAGTCTGGCTATTCACTTTCTTTCACTCCGGCCTTGGCTCTGCTCCTCATCTGGAGGCTCTGGTGTAGTTCCGCGCTCCTTGCGCCCTAGTTCACCATTCCTCCACGGAGCATTGGCAAGGATTCTCCTGCTTGTGCTCTAAATTGGATTCCGCTCTCGTCCTGGCCTTCGTGTTTTTCTCGGCGAGCGCTCTGCAATCTTACTTGCCCCCAGGATAATATGACTAGGAAACGAGGAACGCCTCACCATGGTTCTGCTTGGAACGCCCACAAGGCGCAGAGGCGGCGTAAAGAGTAGTTTGAACGTGCTCTGGTCATGGCTACTTCACTGCTTAGAAAGAAGGCTCGAACAAAGGAAAAGGCTATGCTATCCACCATTGCCGAAAAGGAAGCTGGCCGCAGCAGCGCGGACACCGTTAAGTTGGAGGACGACATTGAGGATTTATACCCGGCGTGTATTATGGAAGAGGAGGAACCGAATTGGGACGACATGACGACAATGGAGGCGCCCTGCGACACAGTGAGGTCTGGCAGAGAGGAAAACAAACCCAATTCGGGTTTGGAGGCCGATTTTCCTGGTTGTATTGTGGAAGAGGTTCCCTGGCAGGACCTGGAAGCGGCGTTGGCGGTGGATAAAATGTGCCTGACAGGAACGGAAGCGAAGGATGGTGAGAAGAGCAGGACACTCGAAGACGAGGGTGGTGATCTGCATGGCTTTCCCCTACGTGAGGAGCACCTGTCCTTGGTGTTCGAGCTCCGAGGCCACATGTCTGACTTGGAGCATCGGGCCCTCCTCATGGGCCAACGCTTGGACATGCTTCTCGATGCTTACTCTGATGCTCCAGCTCGGCGAAAGTGCCCCCTCTGCGCGCAGTCTTTTGCAATCCCGGCTGGGTCCCTGTGGAAGACAGTTGATGGCGACAGGTCACCAGTTACATAGGTTTTTTATGTTCTCTGGCTCTTTAGTTTTTATGCTACAGTTTTATGCTCTTTTAGACTTTAGGCACCTGTCCTGGTTTCCTCCGGGCAGGACAGATGCCACTAGTTTACAGTTGTTTTTTGCTATGTACCTATGCTGGTTTCCGGTTTCCGGCAGCATTTCGGGTGACTCAGACTCTCGACTCTGTATATCTTGTTACAGTTTTTTGATAATATAATATAGCAGGCTCCCCCCTTTTTTATTTAAAAAAAAAAAAAGTGAACATAAATAATGTAGCAAATGCAGTTTGGAGGCAAAATTGTTTTCTAAATTTAACAACACCATTATGTGAGTCCAAATTTATTATTAAAAAATAAAGATAATAAATAAAATATGAGACAAATATTGCCATCAAGTTTCTTTGATTAAAAAATAAAAAGATTCATGGCAACAAAGCTCAAGAAATACCAAAACATGGCAAATACATGTACAAATATTACAGGGAAAATACATGTACAAATATTTATACTAACTTATCAAATAGATCACATTGTGTTTTCATTTTCTATGTCCAAACTCAGATAAATAGTGAAATTTGAACACTGAAACAAGAAAATATTGCAAACATGAATACTACACAGTTCCAAAATTGGATACTCCTACCAAGATAGCAAAGTAGATCACAAGAATATCCTCAAACCCCTAAAGAATTTTCTTTTCCAAGATTCTATAACAACTCTTCTATTTTTTTAATAAAATATAACATAGATTCTTTAGGGGCTCTTAGTCTAGCTTGCTGTGGAATAAATGAAAAATACCTTGAATAATAATCCAATAGATTTGATAGTGTTTTTCTTCTACAGACTACCCAGCCTTCACCAATGCCCCTCCACAATATTTCTACATCTGCAGGCACATAGATATATTAAACCACAGAATTCAACAAACACACATGCAATTGCGGATTAAATAAACATCGCAAGTAGCTTGCATACCTCTTCCACCCACTGCACTTCATGTGGAATGTCCATCATCCATGACTATAGGGTTTAACCAAACAAACTATCATCTCATCTCCCATGTGAAACCAAATACATGCAATACAAAAAAAAAACTAAAAAACCCAAAATCTAGAAACACAAAAATTAAAGCATGGACAGGTTGTACTCAATAGAGAAATAACCATTGACATAGCAAAAACAACAAAAATTAAATAGCAATAAGAGAAATTAAAAAAAAAAGGAGCTTAACAACGCATTACCCTATTTGCTCTGCTTTGCAACAAGAGAGTTCTCTACTCTGTTATGTTTCGTTTGAATACAAAAGGGATTATACAATATGGATGAAGATAAAACATTAGTATTATCATGAACAAACATAATCAATATAGATACATATTCGTTGCCTACTCGAGATAAGCGATTGAGATGATCGTGGGAATGGTGGGGTTCCTCTCTTTGCTCTTCACCACCAATGAGACCAAATTTTCTCTTCTTTCCCACACGAATCCATATTCTGTCAAGTCCCTTCACATTATGTGTCCCGAGGACCTTCATGTTCCGAGTTCACGATCTGCATGAGGGTTCGAAGATGACAAATCAATGGTAGAATGTATATGTTCCTCAAGACTTCCCCCATAAATTACCTTATGCATGCGCATTCTGGGTCGATGGGTCAAGCCTCGTTTGGGCTCCCGCACAATGTCCATCTGCTCGGTCTTGCATGCGCATTATGCGGTTGAGGGGTTGAGCCTCGTTTGGGTTCCTACAAGATGTCCATCCACCCAGTCTCGCAGAACATCGACGACCTGGTTCGGCTCTACACCAACAAGTGCAGAACTCCTTTCCCACCATTCTTGGGTGCTGTTGTCAATCATCCAGAATTCGGAGGGAATGAACCACCATCCATATTCAAAGTTTCCCTCGAAAAATGTGTTCTTTTAAGAATCTCAGACAACAACACAATATTTTCCTCTTTACGTTTATTAAGTGCAATAGGACAGTGACAGTGTGTCAGTGACAACTCGAACCCACAAGTTATTCGTGAGTTGGAAGTAAGAAGATTCGAGAGTCTTGAGATTTTGTTCTTGAAAAATTTAAATGACGGACACTTCAAACTTTCACCCTTCACGTAGTTAAAGTTTATTTTACATTTCTCAAATAATTTGCAAAAACAAAAACAAACATTTTTTCTAATTGGTATATTCTCAATCCTACTTCTAGGACGTGTTGGAAGGCCTTTGACAGGCTTTGACGTGTTCAATTTTGAACCCTGGTCCTTCCTTCTTGCATTAAAACTACACAAATTCCATGTCATGAGGCATCACATTCCACAAAAAAAAATTGTGAATTCAAGCATGGGTAGGACAAGAGTCGTACACATTGCCTTATTAAGATTTTTGAAAGGTTTGGTTTCTTCTTGAGTTCAAGGAATTAGGCTCCTTGTTTAATAATGTTGTTAGAGGTGTTGTTATTTGACCATAATTCTTGACAAACTTGCGGTGATATCCTATCAATCCTAAGAATCCTCTAAGATTCTTCAAGGTTTTCATAATTGGCCATTCCATCATACTTTAAATTTGTTAGGGTCCACTTTGACACCTTCATGAGATACAATATGACCCAAATATTCCACTTCTTGAACCCCAAAGTAACATTTGGAAGGATTTACATATAGTTGTTTCACTTCCAATAGTTTTAACACCATGTCAACATGTTGTACATGTTATTCCCACAATTTGTTGTAGATTAGTATATCATTAAAAAATACTAACACCAATTTTCTAAGGGTTTGAAAATAGAATTCATCAAGCTTTAAGATGTTGAAGGTGCATTAGTAAGGCCAAATGGCATCACCAAAAACTCATAATTACTTTCAAGTATTCTAAAGGATTTTTTGGGAATGTCTTCTTGCCTCATTATGATTTGATGATATCAAGAGTGGATATCCAACGTAGTAAAAACATTGCTCCTTGCAATTCATCTAATAATTGATCAATGACACAAACAAGAAACTTATCTTTAATGGTCATTTTGTGGATATGTCTATAATATGGACACATATGCCATGAACCATCCTTTTTTGTAGCCATCACCACCGATGAAGAGAAAGCACTTGGCCTAGGTTGAATGATGTCGGCCTCTAACATTTCTTGAATCATACACTCAATCTCACACTTTTGTGCATATGTGTACATATAAGGCTTAATTTTAAGTGGTACACTTCCTGGTTGCAAATGCATAGCATGGTCATGATCTCGACTAGGTGGAAGACCCTTAGGAATCTCTTCAAATACCTTGGAATGATTGTCGATAACTTTTTGGAGATCCATCGAAACAAAAGGTCTAGATGTTTGAACATCTAGTGAGCACAATTGTGCAAGTACACCATGGTGTTCATTTTTTAATATTTTTGTCATGTTTTTAGAGCTTATCACTTTAGATGGATTCCCTTGGATACCTTTGAGTTCAATTTCCTTTCCTTCCGAGGAAAATCTCATGAAACGTTCTTTAAAATTAAGAGCCATTGTTCGCAATGATTGTAACCATTGGACCCTTAATACAACATCAACACCGACCATTTGGATTGAAATCATAGGACTATCCAAGAAACACTCCCCCATATTGAGCTTAATACTATGGCAGTTCCATGAACAATTTATATGTTAGGATATTTAGACACTTAGGAGTTAGTTAAGATCTACTTGGTCTAATGTGTCATTAGGTAAAAGTGTGTTTCTTAGTGTGTTTCCTTAGTATGCATTTGTAGTTAGGAAATCTGACGGTCACAATATGTTCCCGACATAGAGTGATTCGACGATTCATATTCTCCTCGATCTTAACGACAATTGATCCATGGATTAACACCCGATTGGTCCATGATCTCTATTTAAAGAGCATGGAGGGTCATTTTCCAATGATCCAATGTGAGAAACTCTCTTGCAAAATCTCCTTGTAATCTTTTTCTTTTGCATTAATAAACTGCTCCAAGTGGTCGCGTTGGCTGGGGCTGTGGATGTTTCCTCGTAGGTGTTTTACCACATCAAAACATCAATGTGTTGATCTTTGATCTGGTTGTGTGAGTGGTTACTGAAGGTGTTCGTCCTATGTTGGAATACTTGTGTTGTTGAACATGGTATCAGAGCATGTTTGAAGACCCGCTCTTGTTGTAGATCGAGATCGTGAAGCAGAGTTGTCTCATCTACATTTTCTGTCATTTTCGTACATTTCTGGGCTGAGAGGATTGTTCCATTGCATCCGTCACTCGAAAATGTTTCTTTTTTTCCCAAGATACAACCATTTCAGTCAGATCTGGAGGTATAAAGTTTGAATACGCATTTTAAAATTTTTTGTAGAGTATTATTTTGGTTTTATTTCAGTCTTATATTATTTGTTTCTGGGTTGTTACTCTTTTAGATTTACGTATGCTCTTTGCCCTGCGCCATGTGTGATCTCGGAAAATGAGAAACAGATAGGAAAAGGTGCATCTTTTGGGTAAGCTAACCGAGATCTAACCCTTGTTGTCATTGAGAAGCGGAATTTTTTTCTTGTGTGAAAAGAGTTTTTTTTTAACATGCTCTCCAAGGTCGTTTTCCACAACAACAACCCCAATCCTCTTGCTAAACAATACAATATGTTTTGATATCCCATTTGGTTAAAAGTTGTCTTATTAAGTAAGAGGTCTTGAGTTCAAGTCTCTCTTTTCGTTACTTTTTTTGAAAAAGTTCATGCTCAAATTGCAAAGTGTATTTCACTTCAAGTATAAAAGTGAATCACTATAAGTAGCTTTAATATTTTATTTTAGAGTTATTTATTTTGCATGCAGTGTTTCTTTTATAAAGTAACTTCATTGTAAAAGTGATTCACATTTCTCTTTATAAAAGTGGGTCACTTCTTAAAGCAACTTACACCACCACGTGGTCCTTTGGTTACCATTTATGCCTTTTTTAAAAAGGGCATAACTTTCACATCCGAAGTCCGTTTTTAGTGATTTTTTTTTTAAACTGCACAATTTTTCGAGATCTTTCCATCCATATCATCAGTTTAAGTTTTTAAATCCATATTATCTATATATTTAATATGGATTCTTCTAGTAATATTTTGCTTACTAGCACCAACTACTTCCAATGGAAATCCCATATGGAGGATTTTTTAAGAAGTAAAGGCTTGTACTAGATTACCTTGGGAAAGGAAAAATAACTCATTGATGTTGATAAGAAAGTCAAACGGTATAATAGGAGTGACAAAGCACGTGGACTAATCAGAATGTCCATCTCTCATGATTTAAGGTTCCACCTTAAAGAAATTGATGACCCTGATGAAGCTTGGGAAAAGATTGAAATTGTGTTTGGTAAACTCAATATTATTCGAGCACAACAATTAGAAAATCAAGTATTGAATTTAAATCCAAGTGTTTTTTCTTGCATTGGAGACTATCTATCTAATTTTAAAACACTCAGAATTTTATGTGAAGAATGTGAGATAAAGATGGAGGAAGAACATTGCATCTATCTTATTTTCTCTGAGCTAGGTAGCCCATATTTTGTGTTTGTATCTACCTTTTACGCCATGAGAGAGACTCTAGGGACAACTTATAAAAAAACCCACTCTTGAGTGCTTTTGTGCTGCTTTGATTAGAGAGGAAGATAAACTTGTACAACTTGGAGTGATCAACACTACATGTACCTCCAACAAAGCCTTAGTTTCCTAGCAAAAAGATAAACCCAAGTATCCCAAGAAGCAACATCCTCGCTACAACAACAAGCAACATAAGGGTTCCAAACCCACTCAGACAACTTCAGCTCCTAATGGTGACAAAGGAGCAAAATATAAAAATAAGAAGACCGACATACATTGCAACTTTTGTGATAAATATAGTCATGATGAGTCCAAATGTTTCAAGAAGATGGAAGCTTTAGAAGAAATGATGAAGAAGCACAACATCAGTATTGATTCTACTTCTTCTTCTTCTTCTCATGGACATGCACTTTCTACTTCTAGTTTCTCCTTCAATACAACTTCTACTTCTTCTTCTGATGAGTGGCTTATTGATTCTAGAGCATATTATCATACGGTTAAGGATAAGGACATATTTCTTTCTCTAAATGAATGTAACACCAAGAAAATATTTGTTGGCGATGATAGATCTATTAGTGTTGTAGGATCTCGAACAGTTGAAGTAGATAATGGTCATTTCAATGATGTATTATGTGTTCCAAGTCTTTCTTGTAATGTTCTATCAGTATATCAAATCACTCATTCGGGTGAAGGTAAAACCGTAGAGTTTTCACCTCACCAAGTTGTAATCAAGGATCTAAAATATCCTAAGCATGTTCTTGCAACTAGAAT
>SNQJ01S0081802.1:22883-44600 GCA_010110895.2 Picea sitchensis
TTGTGGCTTAACACCTGATTGGTCCATGATCTCTATTTAAAGAGCATGGAGGGTCATTTTCCGATGATTGATTGTGAGAAACTCTCTTGTAAAATATCTATGTAATCTTTTTCTTTTGCATTTAACAAACTGCTCCAAGTGGTTGTGTTGGCTGGGGTTGTGGATGTTTCCCCGTAGGGGTTTTACCACATCAAAACATCGGTGTGTTGATCTTTGATCCGGTTGTGTGAGTGGTTACTGAAGGTGTTCATCCTCTTTTGGAATACATGTGTTTTCGAACATATAGTACCTCCATCTGCAATCATTACTTGAAACTCTAGTGCTAGAAATACAAAGCAATTGAGAAGTTTTGCTCATTTGCAATTAATGAAGTTATGGGTACCACCATAATTAATCAAAATTGTTACCTTTTTCTTCTTGATGTCCTTCTATTTTGAGAGTTTGTGGAGTACTGATGCCAGCCAATGCACAACAAGATATGGTTGGAGTAGTCTCTTCTAGTTCTATATCTTGTGATGGTTCCAATTTCTCACCACATTTATTCCCCTTACTATACTTGCTATCACATTTTCACAATTGAAACATAGTCCCTTGGCTCTTCTTTCATCCATTTTTTGGCGTTTCAACCTTGTAGGTTGACTAATGTTAAGAGAGGGAACATGGTGCTCTCTATAGATGTTAGTGGCCATTCTTCTAGTATCCATATTTTTTCTTTCAAATTTCTTGGTGACAGTGAAAGTGTGCTCTAGATATTTAGGCTCGAAGAGATGTGTCTCATGTTTAATTCTCTCCTTTAAAGTGCCCATATAGAATATAACAAATTATCTTTTGGAATGTTCTTTACCCTGAGACTTAGTTTTTGGAATTGTCAAATATTCTTTGTAATTGGACCTCTTTTCCAAAGATTTATCAATTGACTAAATAATATATTACTCTTAATATCCCCATAATGTGTTATAAATTCATCCATAATAATGGACCAAGATACAATATAATCCTTTTTTTCCTTTCGCAAAGTCATTCGTACCAAACAAATTGATTAGGTTCTAAATTCAAGGACGTAAGAGTTTCCTTTTGTAAGGTTGGTGCTTGGTGTAGATCGAAGAATTGCTCCATCTAGAATATCCATGTTATAGGATCTTTACTATCAAAATTCCTCATATCTATCTTGGGAATTAAGTACTTCCTTGGTGTTGAGTGGAACCCTCGATGATGCAGATCTTGAGGTGGTGAATAATCATGATTTTGACACTCAATTTTTATTTCCTCCACATTTACATGATTTCCTTTCATCCTAATATCACCTTAAGGAAATATTTCATCTAGGATACGTAACAATATGGTTGACATGGAATTTTGAAATTCTTCCATCTTTTTATCCATCTTCTTTTCCATTTGTTTCATTTTTTTTTCATGTGTTCCATATTATCATTCATACAATTTTCTATATTTTTTTCCATTTTGTTTTGTACATTTGTCAAACTAGAATTTTTCATTGACCCATCATTCAATTCATTAATTTGATTCTCCAAATTTGATAGTTGGTTCTGCATCTCTTCATTTTCTTCATGGGTCTTGGTTGAGATTTCAAGAGGTTTAATTGGAGAAGTAATTTTTGGAGAACCATTTTCCATGTGGGACAAAAATAATAATATTCCTCTTTTTTCTCTTTATCACAAATTTTGAATCACCAAAAAAAGATCTTCCAATAAAAAAATAAGCGAATTGTAAGTTGCGTACCTTTAAAACCCTAATTTTGAGACTGTCTTGTTGGCCAACCTTTGTCCTGATGTATCTTTGAAATTTTGGCCCTTCTCATTCTAAAATTTCTTCCTGTAGCACTCTGATATGTCTTCTTTGTAATCCCGTAGGTCTGACTAAAATTTGATGTGTCATGTGAAAGTTATCGTAACCTTCCCAAAACTTGATGATTCTTATCCCTTTCTATATAATTACCTTGTATGGAATGCCACGTGTCCAATATTTCAGATGTGATTCTAAAAAAATTATTTGAAATAGTATGGTCTATGTTTTTTACAAAGGAACTAGTGGCACTCAATTTTTTCCTTCCAAGCTTAATATATGGCAGTTCTACCAAGAACACTTGTTTGAGACTAGTTTTAGGACTAGTAAAAAAATCTAATTTCCACAACCTGTATCTTAGAAAATAAAATGATAAAAACCTAAAAAAATTACCACAAGTACTTCAACATGTTTCCTCAAGATTATGAAAATTAAATATTTTGAAACCTTACTGAAAAAAATTATGGTGGGGTAAAATCATGAATGTGGGTAACAATTTTGTGAGAATTGGGTCAAGGAAAAATGCTAATGACCATTTTTTGGATGAACTATTTAATGTTTTCAACTGAACAAATGACACTAACTTTTGGCCGAAATAAGTTTTCGACATAAAATCTGATGGGGCCCTCGACAGTCGTGAATGTGTTTGTTAGATATTTTTGGTCTGGCAAAGAATTTTTTAGTCGAAATATTTTTCGGTCGAACAAATATTTCGACCAAAAGAGTTTTCGGTCGAAAAAGTGTCTATATATATCAACCCACTTGACTGCTATACAGTTTCATTCCTTGTCATTGTAACCATCCGAGAGAATTTTCCATTGTTTCACCATTTGAGATCTATTCATTGATTCAGCATCCCAGAGCTCTGTCGCTGATGGTTTCGTTGCCTATTCTTGTTTCACCATCTGAGAAATTTGTCCATTGTTTCACCATTCGATAGCTTTGTCGCCGAAAGTTTTGCTTCCTATCATTATTTCACCATCTCGCTGAGCACAAGTACCTGATATCGATTTTAGAGTACGTGGAGCACAAATAACCAATATAGATCTTGGAGCAGGTCGACAGAGTCGTAGGTATGTTCTTTTTATCAAGTCTTTTCCATATAGTTGTGTTTTGCTTCTTTTTTTCGGTATTCAGTCTACCAACATTTTTTTTTTCACATAATTATTTTTCATTTTATTTTATATTCCACTTCGTGACCATATCTCTTAAACGAAATGTATTCATCCTACAATGTATTTTTCACATTAGTGTATTTCACATTTTTGCGATAAATATATTGACTGGTCCTTCCTATTATTTCTTCTTGGATTGTGATAATGGTGCTGGTAATATTTTTTTCATGGTTTTTCTCGGGTTTCATTGTATGGATGATACTTAGATGGATTATTCTCAGGGTTTGATACCTGATACCTAGTTGAATTAAGTTGGTGGGAAATGTTGACTTTTCCTGCAGCTTGTTTTTGTTGGATTTAAAAAAAAGAAAGTTGGTCTATTGTTCTAGCAACCACATATTTTTTCCTAGTATAGGGAGGGCCATGTGCATGTTGATTTGGGATATCACCTCTCTTTGAATAAAAGATATCCAACAATAACCCTTTCCAATACATCCCCTTTTGATTCTGATATTTCTAAAATTTTCCTATACTAACTTTGGTTCACAATATTAAACCAAGATTTTGGATTGATTTACATACTAGGTTTAGGTAAAGCAACCATCCAAAGTTTGAGACTTTAATACACTCAAGAAACTTTGCTAGTTATGCCAAGGAAGTCAAACTTGTGTCAAACTAGACCATATTATCAACGATGATTGTAATTTCCTTTTGATAGCTTTCATGGCTCTAATTTCCTTCCCACTCGAGATTATTGTTTGAAAGGCCTTTCTCTTGATGGATTGCTTAGAATAACTAGACGTTACTTTAACCCATGTTACAAACCTTTCTTTTGAAGGCTAAAAGTTACATTGACTAGCAATTTATACTTGTGGCTACCAACTAGGGGTGTTTTATTCATAGAAAACAACTTCCTTTAGTGAGCTACCAACGTGGACTTAGCAATGAAAATCTATCTTTTGGTTTATGGTGATATTACATATGTATAATGCACAAGTAGATTCTTTAAATATAGAAGAAGTGGACTCTTACTTAATTTCAAACAAGCCCTCTACAATTTTTGTTACATGAATATGTTGTCCATAGGATGACAAATCATTGTAAATTTTCAATTTTAGTCTTGTTCCAGAGAAGGGGATGTTAGAATTGGCATTCCTTGCAGAACTTGGAAGTTTATAACAACAGTTAAAATAGCTTGTATAGGTTTTTCAAGTGTCAACAAATTATCTATCAAATATAGATAATAATAATAATAATCTATTTTTAAACTCACGACCAAGACATACACTAAATTGGTATATGATACCTATGATTCTAGCTATGGTTGGCCCTATCATAAATAGGGTGGTCTGCATGAAGTTTGGGTTGTTTGATTTCTGAAATATGCATTATGTTTGGGATTTGTGATCATGTCCAAAATCCTTGTATTTGGAAAGCCATATCTTTTTAGTTGTGACCTGGAACTGAGAACCAATTGTTGGAACTTGGAAAGTATAGATTGGGCTGGTTTTTCAGTGGTCATATTCACACTTTATATTAATATTAAGTTATAAGTTTTGAAAGTTATCCATTCACAAAAGTTCACAATTTTTTTTGTTCAAATTAGATGCCCACCAACCATAGGAATTGTACCAAGGATGCTATATATGTTCAAATGATAGTATGCCAAAGCAAAAGGATATGTAATTTCTAACTATTTTTATACATATCAAAGTGAAATCATGCAACAAGGCACCATATTATGTCAACAGCCTGACAGTGCCAAAATGTGTGAAAGTGTGTTAATAGTTAATGTGTGAAAATGTTATGACAACAGAGAAAGGAAATGATTTGCATTATCCATACACCACAGTGAGAACTTTGTTGATTATTCTTTAGAAGTTCTAGTGGAATTAACTGAAACAAGAGAGAAAAATCAAATCATAGTTAATATTGTCTCTACAGCCCATGAAAGATGAAAGATTCCAACAATTCAACACTTGGATTGTTCACCACACATTTACGATAACTTTACTCATCATGCATTAGTTTAGTGGTGTCATATGTGATTCACATTTAATGTTGTCCAGATAGATAGTTAGCCACTAATTCATAAGAAAAACTAGAGTGTTGTAGCATACTTTTTAGAACCTAACATGCAAACTATGAAGGAACAACATCCTACCCTATGGTTGTTGTGGCGTGAGATGAAAACATTATCAAACTATAGTATAAACTGTGAAAAGACAACAGTAAAGCGATTTGTAGACTGTGTAATAAAGCAGCCAAGGCAAATAAATAAGGAAATTCCATTTTATTTATATTTCACAATTGGGTTTGTTACATAATATTTTTTTCGTGTTTTTTCTCAGGTTTCATTGTATGGATGATATTTACTTGATTTATTCTTGACGTTTTTAGTGGGAGATGTTAGTGCTTTGTAGATTTGGTGATCCAACTGGATATTGGTGGCCACCCACCTGTTCCAAATTCCAACTGGCTCATCTTGACAGTTTTCAGTTCAACACGTTTCTCTGTAATGGGGACATTTCTTTGTAATTGTGGGTTCTGCAATTTTGGGGCTATCCTGAAGCTCTACCAAGCATCCAAGTGGATAATGGTGACTACCCACCTATTCCAATTGGCTTATTTTGGATGTTTTCATGTCAGTACATCTTTTTGTACTTCCAGGGCCATTTTGGAGCCCTAGACAGTGTTTTCTTGTCTTGCCACAGTCAAACTCTAAACAAAGTCAAATTTTGATAGCATAATGTGTATTTCTCGAAAATGCCTTTCCAATGGGTTATCACACGCCTAAAATGGAGATCGTATGCAAAAGTTACGACCCTGGGAAGTTGATGTACTAAATTACCCCAACATGGCCCACATGACTTTTGGCGCTTCATCTCCTAGGGTTAGGTTTTTGGATGTCTAGGGTTTTGGAATTCATGTTTATTATAAAAATGCCTTCAGAGCCTCATTATACTCATGTTCTTGTGAATGAGCATAGCTGTCACATCTCTTATCAGAGATAAGCTTCCACCATTCTAGTGAGTCTTTCACTATGTATTCTTACAGTCTCTGTACATTTCTTTCATTAATAGAAATCATGTATTACTGTATTTCTCTGTTTCTGGTAATATTTATGTGCACTTCATTGTTATATGTCTGCTTTCATTTCATTACGAAAATAATCCAGATCATAGGTATCATAGCATGATGTTCTTGATCATTTTTCAGTGCATGTCCCCAACAAGGCCCAAGTATAGCAAGTTGGGTCTCGAGATTATCACTCTTGAGGACAATCGCTCACGCACGCCCAAGAAACCATCCATGGCAGAAGAAAAGAAAAATGGTGGAGCAAAAGATTCTATTAACATGTTGCTTGAGCAAGCTCTCTTGCGAAAGAGGGATGAAATGATGGAGAATTTTTCCCACATCCCTCAATGCCTGCCAATAGCAACATGTGCATCTTCATCAAGCGACCACTTTGGAGGAACCTCTCCCTTCAAGGTACAACTTAATTTTTATATTCCCATATTTGAAGGTCAGATAGATGCAGATGACTTAGAAAAATGGTTAAATCTTCTAGAAGTTTATTTCTCAGTTCATAATTTTTCTGACAGGGAAAAGATCACCTTCACACTCCTCAAGCCTCTCCCCCATGTCAAACATTTTTGGGAAAATTAATGGGAGAAAAGTTCCACAGAGGAATCTGGAATATATGGGGTTGAGCCCACTTGGGATTTTTTTATGGATGCGATCAAGGAACAATATTACCCTGTTAATAAATATGAAGACCAGTACTTTCCATACCTTGTGCACCAATTTGGGTATCAAAGACTCCAAGCAACATCTGGTTCTGAAATACCGTGGGGATATGCATAGGTACATCCAAACGGAAATGGATTTCCTAAACATCTCATCATTGGGAGCTGCCTATCTATATGTTGTCAAATTCAAACAAAATTTTAGGCACCAGAACAAATGGGAGTTTGGGTCTGCAAATCCGCACCAACAAAATCATCATAAAGATGGCCCTAACCAACAACCTTCTGAAAACTAGTCCAAGACACGGGAAAATAAGGGTAAAGGAAAGACGAAGAATGACACTGGGAAGTGGTGCGACTTCCACAAAATCCCTTGGCACAACATCGATGAATGTCGCTCGAAACAGTCATTGGTGGTCGAGCTCAAAGACAAGGAGTCGAACCCTAATTTGGAATATGATCCATAAAATAATGAAAAAATATAGATCATCAATGTAGACCCTACTACTACCGTCATGACCGCAACAATTCAACGAGAATAACTAGTAGATCCTGAAGAGGGGGAGAGCCTCTTCCATTCACATATGTGGGTGAAGGGGACCCTGTTGCATTTCATTGTTGACAACGACATCCAGAAGAACCTCATCTCAATTGAGGTCATCAAACAGTTGGGGTTGTCGACAACACCACACCTGCAACCATACAACATCGAGTGGCTTCACTAGGGATGAGATCTCTGTGTCAACTAGTAGTGTCGCATGTCCTATGTCATCCAACACACCAAGGATGAGGTAGTGTGTGATGTTTCACCTCTTGATGTATGTGATGTTGTTTTGGGCCAACCATATATGTGGAAAAATCATTTTTTTATGAGTCTCGACCCTGTAGTATCATTATTACTCTGGGGGTCAGCTCTACAAGATACTATAGGTAGTTCCGACTGCTATTCCACCAAAACAATGTTGAAAGGTAATCTCTCATACTAAAAAATTTAGCCTCTTCATAGTCTATTCAAAGGATGCACAGAAGGCCACTACAACCACTGCAACCTCAACACCTTCTATCCAACAGAAGTAGATTGCAGAAGAGAAGGGATATATTATTTCTTCACCTCGATGGTGCCTACATAATTCCATGTCAATCCCAACGACAAGAGGTTGGTGGAACAGATTCAACCCCGCCAGCAATAGGTTCGTGACATCCTTCCATAGACCAAGCAGCACAACGTCTCCAACAAGGCACACAGCTCACCAAGATTTAGATTCAGAAAACACTTTCCCCTCTTCCCTGGGAACTCAATGAAATGGAGAGCATTGCTTCTAAAGGGGACCACATTGCATTTCATTGTTGATAGGAGTAGCCAGAAGAACCTCATCTCAGTTGAGGTCGTAAAATAGTTTGGGTTGTCGACAACACCACACCTGAAGCCATACAACATCGGATGGCTTCACTAGGGATGAGACCTTCGTGTCAGTCAACAATGTCGCTTGTCTTATGGCATTACACCCTTCAAGGATGAGGTAGTATGTGATGCTTCCTCTCTTGATGGTTGTGATGTTGTTTTGGGCCAACCATATATGTGGAAACGTAGCATTGTTTATGATTCTCGACCCCATAGTGTCATTATTACTCTATGGAATCAAATCTATAGGATACCATAGGTATTTATTATTATTATTACACCAAAACAGTGCCACAAGGTAATCTCTCATACTGCAAAATTCAGCCTCTTCACCGTCAGTTCAAAGAATGCACATAAGGCTACTACAACCATTGTAGCCTCAACACCTTCTATCCAACAAAAGAAGATTGCGGAAGAGAAGGGAGATATTGTTTCTTCACCTACGATGGTACCTACACAATGCCCTGTCAAGCCCAGCGACAACAGGTTGGTGGAATAGATTCAACCCCACCAAAAACAGGTTCGTGATAGCCTTCCACGGACCAAGCAACACAACTTCTCTAGCAAGGCACACAACTCACCAAGATTTAGATTCACCAAATGCTTTCTGCTCTTCCTTGGGAACTCAACGCAATGGAGACCATTGCTTCCTAAGGGGGGAGGACTGATCGAGATGGATCTTGGTGGCCACCCACTTATTCCAAATTCCAACTGACTCATCTTGACAGTTTTCAGTTCAACACGTTTCTCTGTAATGGGGACATTTATTTGTAATTGTGGGTTCTGCACTTTCGGGGTTGTCTTGAAACCCTACAAAGCATCCAGGTAGATAATGTTGGCCGCCACCTATTCCAACTAGCTTATTTTGGATGTTTTCATGTCAGTACATCTTTTTGTACTTCTAGGGACGTTTTGGGGACCTAAATAGTGTTTTCTTGGCTTGCCACAGTCTAACTATAGATGGAGTCAAATTTTAATGGCATAATGCATAGATATCGAAAATACCTTTCCAGTGGGCTTATCACATGCCTAAAACAGAGATCATATTCAAACTTTATGACCCCAGGAAGTTGATGTACTAACTTACCCCAACAGGGCCCACATGACTTTTGGCGCTTCATCTCCCAGGGTTAGGTTTTTGGATGTCTAGGGTTTTGCAATTCATGTTTATTATAAAAATGCCTTTAGAGCCTCATTGTACTCATCTTGTGAATGAGCATAGCTGTTACATCTCTTCTCATAGATAAGTTGCCACCATTCTAGCGAATCTTTCACTCTGTATTTTTACAGTCTCTGTACATTTCTTTAATTAATAAAAATCATGCATTACTGTATTTCTTTGTTTCTGGTAATATTTATGTGCACTTCATTGTAATATCTCTACTTTCATTTCGTTACAAAATTAATCTGGATCAGTGGTATCAAAACAGGCTGCTCTTGATCGTTTTTCAGTGCATGTCTCCAACAAGGTTCGAGTATAGCAAGTTGAGTCTCAAGCTTGTCTCTCTTGAGGACAATTGCTCACGCACGCCTAATAAACCATCCATGGAGGAAGAAAATAAAAATGGTGGAGCATAATATTTTATTAACCTTTTGATTGAGAAAGCTCTCATGCGACAGAGGGATGAAATGATGGAGAATTTTTCCCACATCCTTCAACACTTGTTGATAGCAACAGACGCATCTTCATCAAGCGAACACTTTGGAGGAACCTCTCCCTTCAAGGTACAAGTTAATTTTGATATTCCAGTATTTGAAGGTCAAATAGATGCAGATTCCTTAGAAAAATGGTTAAATCTGCTAGTAGGTTATTTATCTGTTCACAATTTTTTCGACAAGGAAAAGATCACCTTCGCACTCATCCAATATCTCCCCCATGTCAAACATTGGTGGGAACCTTACTAGAAGAAAATTTCCACAGAGGAATCTGGAATATATGGGGCTGAGCCATCTTGGGAATTTTTTGTGGATGCGGTGATCCAGGTGGATATTAGTGGCCACCCACCTATTCCAACTAGCTCCTCATGTCCGTTTTTGTTTAGCAAGTTCTTCTGTACTAATTTGTAATTGTGATTTCTACTCTTCTGGAGTTGTCTGAAGCCCCACACATCCTCCAGGTAGATATGGGTGGCCTCTCGCCTAATCCAACTATCTTATTTTGTATGTTTTCATGTCAGCACATCTTGTTGTACTTCCAGGGTTGTTTTGGGGCCCTAAACGTTGTTTTCTTGGCTCGCCATAGTCAAACTATAGATGAAGTCTGAGTTTGACAAAGAAATGTGTAGCTCTCTGAAATACCTTTCCAATGGGATATCACACGCCTAAAACGGAGGTTGTATGCAAAATTTATGACCCTTGGAAGTTGAGGTACCAAATTACACCAACTTACCCATAGGGCCCACATGACTTTTGGTGTTTCACCTTCTAGGGTTAGGTTTTTGGATGTCTATGGTTTTGGCATTCATGAATAATATAAAAAAGGCATCTGGAGCCTCATTGTGATCCATTCTGCTCAGACGGATGCACGTAGAAGCCACGTCTCTTCTCAGAGATAGCTACCACCATTCGAGCAAGTGTTTTAGTTATGCAGTTTTACAGTTTTAGCCAATTTCATTATTTAATAGAAGATATTTTTCACTGGATATTTTTGTTATTCTTCATATCTTTGTGTTTATTGTATTCAATCTGTTAATCAGTGGTATCAGAGTGGTTATCTCTTCATTTATTTTTCTTCGTGCATGTCCTCGATAAGATATGGGTACAAGAAGTTGGGAATCAAACCAATTGAGCCATTACAAGATCGGTCGCGCTGAGCCCGACAACAACCCATGGGAGACGAAAAGAAAGATGATGGAGCAGGAGATCCTATTAAAATGTTGCTCGAGGAACAAAATGATGGACAACTTCGTGTAGATCCTTCGATGGTTTCCCACAGGAGAAGCATATTCATCAAGCGGTCATGCAACCCCCTTCAATTTACAGGTAAATTTTGATATTCCATTATTTGAAGGGCTGATAGATGCAGATGGTGTAGATAAATGGTTGAATCTACTCAAAGGATATTTTTTGGTCCACAATTTTTCTGATAGGGAAAATATCACTTTTGCACTCCTCAAGGTCGTTCCCCATGTTAAAGACTGGTGGGATACTTAATCTGAGCAAAGGGTCGTGGAGGAATCTACAATGTTTGTGGTCGCCCCTACATGGGATTCCTTTCGGGATTCCATTAAAGAACATTACTACCCTGTTGGAATCTACAAGGACCAGTACACTAGATGGACCACCCTATGTCAAGAAAGGGACCAGACAGTACCATATTTCGCCAATATTTTCCATACCCTACGCACAAAATTGGGTATCAAAGACTCTGAGTGTCATCTGGTGCTCAAGTTCCTAAACATCACCTCATTGGCCATGTATTATAGATATGCTATCAATATCGAGCAAAAATTTAAGTAGAAATGACGAGAGTTTGGATATGCAAACCCCTCATAGCCAAAGCAGGGGAAAGGCAGCCCCAACCCACATAGAAAGGGACCAAGTCAAGATGGTCACCCTAAGGACAACTAGTCCAAGCCACAACACAAGAAGGGAAATGAGAAGATGAAAAAGGACACGGGAAAATGGTGTGAGTAGCATAAAATTCCTTAGCACAACATGGAAGAATGTCACTCCAAGCAGTCCCTCGTGGTCGAGCTAAAGGCATCCGAGTCAGAGGGTGATTCTGATTCTGAGTCAAATCCTAAAAGAGGGAAGCAGATTATCGATGTTGAACACAGTGCCACTGTCGCTACCACCATAGTTCGACCAAGCGAACTAGAAGAACTAGAGGAAAAGGATCGCCTCTTTCACTCGTAGATATGGGTCAAGGGGGCTCTGATTCATTTCATTGTCGAGAGCGGTAGTCAGAAGAACCTGATTTTAGTGGAGGTCTTCAAGCGGCTAGACCTGGCAATGACACCGCACCCGCAACCCTACACCGTCGGATGGCTTCACCAAGGAAGATATCTTTTTGTCAGCAAACAATGTTGTCTACCCTACGACATCAAGCCTTTCAAAGATGAGGTACTATGTGATATTGATCCCCTTGAAGTTTGTGATGTTCTTTTAGGAAAAACATATTTGTGGAAGCATCATGTTGTGTATGGGTCTAGACCCGGCAATGTTATTATTACTTTGGGTAGATAATTGTACAGGATCCCAGAGGTAGCGTCGCCTACTGCTATTTCTTTAATATATGCCAAGCAATGCCATAAGGTCAATTCATAGACCAAGAAGTTCGTCTTCTTTGTGATCCATGCTCACAATAAGCATAATGTCTTCGCCACATCCATGGCCTCTACACAATGCCTCTCTTTGCAGCATAAGCGAGTGGACGGGATCGTGGAAGAATACAGAGACATCTTCGCCTCACCTACAGGGGTACCAACACACTGCCAAGTCAAGCATCCAATTGATCTGACCCCCGATGTGCCTCTACCTAATGGACCAGTCTATCGGCGCTCGCTGATGGAGAATGATGAAATCAGGCGTGAGATCCAAGAGCTTCTTCAAAAGGGTCACATCAGACCCAACTCCTTCCCTTGCGAAAGCCCGATTGTACTGGTGCAGAAGAAGGATGAGACTTACTGACTTTGCATTGATTACAGAGCCTTAAACAAAATCACAGTCAGGAACCGCTACCCCATTCCCATGATTGATGACCTTCTTGACCAACTCAAGGGGGAAAAGTTCTTCAGAAAGATTGACCTAAAGTTTGGCTACCACCAGGTTCCCATTGAACCAAATGATGTATGGAAGACAACCTTCAAGTCTAAAAAAGGTCTCTGCGAATGGCTAGTCATGCCCTTTGGCTTAACAAATGCACCAACCATTTTCATGAAGTTGATGGATGATGTATTGAGACCCTTCACCAAATCCTTTGTGGTAGTATATTTGGATGACATCCTCATCTTTAGCAGAATGTGGGAGGAGCACATGCGGCATATTGAACAAGTTTGAGCACTTTGCAGCAGCACAAGCTTTATGCCAACTTGGAAAAATGCTCTTTTGGCATGGACAAGGTCCAATACTTGGGCTACATTGTTGATGATCATGGGGTACATGTTGATCCATCTAAGATCCAAGTCATTCGTGACTGTCCAGACCCAACCACACTGACCGAGCTTCGGAGCTTTTTGGGACTAGCCAACTTCTACCGATGGTTCGTGTTGGGATTCTCCCATATTGCATGGGCCCTTAGCCAGGTGACCAAGGGTGGTGGCAGGGAGAAATTAGTGTGGGGGAAGGAGAAACAATGGGCATTCGATGATCTTAAGCATCACTTATGCTCAACTCCATTACTCTCCTTTCCCGATCTGCAACAACCATTTGAGATTGAGACAGATGCATCTGACTATGTTGTGGGAACAGTTCTCACTCAGCATGGACATCCGATGGCATACCATAGTGAGACACTCTCTGATACTATCTGAAAATACCCCACTTATGACAAGGAAATGTATTCCATTGTACAAGCCTATCATCAATGGAAACATTACATTCTAGGGAAAGAGACGATCATACACACTGATCACAAGCCTTTGTAGTTCATCCAAACACATGGGAAATTGCAGAACGACCGCCATCGGAAGTGGTCCACCTACCTGCAACTGTTCCATCTTTACATCAAGTATAAGATAGGTATTTCCAATCGTGTCGTTGACTGCCTCAATTAGCCTCCTAGGGCTGCACTCACCACTGTGCTCCATTCCTGTGGACATGACGCATCTGAGTGGCCCCAACTTTATCAACAAGATCTGGACTTCGCCACCACATATCACCTCTTGGGTACAAGCGCAACTGTCATTGATTTTAACATTCAGGATGAAATCTTATGCCACTTGGACCATCTCTATGTTCCTACAAGTGAGCATGCAAAGTTGATTTGGCAAGCCCACTACAGTCAGGTGGCAGGACATTTTGGCGTAGAGAAAACTCTATTCGTTCTTCATACATTTTTATTGGCCAAAACTTTGACAGGACGTCAACAAATATATCAGATCTTGCAGTTCATGTGCCATTTCCAACCCCTCCATCAAGAAGCAAGGATTATACACCCCTCTTCCTATTCTAGAGAAGCCTTGGGAATCCATCTCATGTATGGATTGTCATCCACCAAGCAAGGAAATGACTGTGTGTTTGTGGTCTTTGATCATTTTTCGAAGATGCCCATCCTCACAGCCTGTAAGAAGATTGTCACAACAAAAGATACTGCCAAGTTCTTCTTCGAATGAGTGTGGCTCCACTTTGGGATACCACAAACCATCATCTTTGACCAATACAACAGGTTCCTCAACACCTTTTGGTCGAGTCTATGGTCTCTATTGGACACCAAGCTCAAAAAATCCATTGCTTTCCACCCCCAAACTAATGGCCAAACAGAGGTCGTCAATCAAATGATTGTGCACATCCTGCACATGTACAATTCTAAGCATCCACGTACATGGGATGAGAGTCTCCCATATATCAAACACAGTTACAACAGGGCTCTCCATAGTTCCACCGACCATAGCCCATTTTAGGCGGGTCTGGGATTCCAACCCTTGGGACCCATTGATGTTGCACTTCCTCTTACCACTGCACAGACAGACTCTTCCCCTGATCAATATGTGATCGACAAAGCCACTAGATTCATTGAGCAGATTCAACACATTTGCCAAGATGTCCAAGAGATTTTGCAGAAATCCAATGCTAAGTACAAGCAACACCATGATAAACACAAGGTACCACACTAGTTTAAGATTGGCGACAAAGTCTGGTTACATTTGTAGAAGGAGCGTCTCACCGGTCCCCTTCAGAAGCTTTTCCCACTTCGTTATGGGCCTTACACTATCACCAATGTCATGGGTAGAAATTCTTTTGAGATCAACACTCCACCCTTCCTTGGTCTGCATCCAGTATTCAATGTGGACCTCCCTCAGCCATATTTTCCCCCATTATTGGACACGTCTGAGATCACAGAACAACTGAAACCAACAGAGCTCAACCCTGACTGCATGGAACAAGCATCCACTAATCATATAGTGGACACACAGGTCAAGGGCACTCGCGAGCAGTGGATCCAGCTTTATCGAGTTGTAAAGGCAGGGAAACTCCTTCACCAAGGAAATTGGCTCACCCGAGGCCAAATCCAGCAAAAGTTTCCTCACCTGATGGGGGAACTCAACGCAATGGAGACCATTGCTTCCTAAGGGGAGAGGATTGATCCAGGTGGATATTGGTGGCTACCCAGCTATTCCAACTGGCTCCTCGTCTCCGTTTTTTTATTATCACGTTCTTATGTACTGCTTTGTAATTGTGAGTTATACACTTCTGGGGTTGTCTAAAGCCTCACACATCCTCCAAGTGGATACGGGTGGCCTCTTGCCTAATCCAACTGGCTTATTTTGTATGTTTTCATGTCAACACATCTTGTTGTACTTCCATGGCCGTTTTGGGGCCCTAAACATTTTTTTGTCTCACCACAATCAATCTATAGACAGAGTCATATTTTGACTTGGAATGTGTAGTTCTTTGAAATACCTTTCCAACTGGCTATCACGCGCGTAAAATAGAGGTCGTATGCAAAAGTTACGACCCTTGGAAATTGAGGTACCAAATTACACCAACTTACCCATAGGGCCCACATGACTTTTGGCATTTCACCTTCTAGGGTTAGGTTTTTGGATGTCTAGGGTTTTGGCATTCATGAGTAATATCAAAAAGGCCTCTGGAGCCTCATTATGATACATTCTTGTCTGATGGATGAGCGTAGCATCCACATCTATTCTCAGAGATAACTACCACCATTCAAGCAAGTGTTTCAGTTCTGCAGTTTTACAGTTTCATCCTATTTCATTATTTAATAGAAGATAATGTTCACTGGATATTTGTATTATTCTTCATATCTTTGTGTTTATTGTATTCAGTCTGTTAATCAATTCGTCCCGCTCCTAAATCTGGATCATGTGGTCAAGGAACAATATTACACTGTTGATAACTATGAATACTAGTACATGAGATGGACCACATTGTGGCAAGAGAAGATCCAAGCAGTGTCGGAGTTCACAAATACTTTCCATACCTTGCGCACCAAGTTGGGTATTAAAGACTCTGAGCTGCATCTGGTTCTAAAATACCATGGGGATCTACATAGGTACATCCAAACCCAAATGGATTTCCTAAACATCTCATCATTGGGAGTTTCTTATCAATATGTTGTCAAAATCAATCAGAAATTTAGGCACCAAAACAAATGGGAGTTTGGGTCTACAAATATACAACAAAAAAAGCATGATAAAGACAGCCCTAACCAACACCATCTTGAAAACTATTCCAATACACAGGAAAAGTAGGTTAAAGGAAAGACGAAGACTCACACTGGGAAGTGGTGCAACTTCCACAAAATCCCCTGGCACAACACCAATGCATGTCTCTCGAAACAGTCCTTGGTGGCCGAGATCAAAGACAAGGAGTCAAACCTTGATTCAGAATATGATCCAAAAAATAATGAAAAAAGACAGATCATTGATGTAGACCCCACTTCTATTTTCGTGACGCAGACCTACCGGCCCTTGGGCTGAGATCCGCTCATAGGATCGTTCTTGATCTCCCTCGAGCCGAACCAGCTCTTTAGATTCCCTGCTGGAATCACAAATTATCGATCCACAGGTCCTTTTTGGTAGCTTCCCTGTGCGAACAACACTAGGCGCGAGCTCCACTTCTCTGTGCAACCACAACACTATGACCAAGGCCTAACCCAAAGGGTGCTTGTCACAACTCCCCACTCGCAAGTTCGTGAGTCGAGGCTCCCAACTCTTCTTTTCCAATCTCGCGATACCCGAGATCACGAAATGGGTATAGATCCCCTCTGTCAGCGCCCTCCATGCGTGACCACCGGCTAAGTTTAATGCTAGCTCCTCTTGCTACTCGTCGCTTCATGAGTTCAAAGGTTGAACTCTCGTTCCTTCCTTGTGCGATCCTCCGAGACTTGAAAGTTAGGGAAGGTTGACCTCCCTTTCGCACTTCTCGCAACTCGCCACTTCATGAGTTTCAATGTCAAACTCTTGTGCTCTTATCTCACGAATCCCTGAGATGCAAGAAGTCAGCGGAGGGTTGACTCCTTCCACTAGGTGACGTGTATCCGCTTGTCTATTTCCCGGGCCCACCTTGTGGTTCTGCCACATGTCTCTTATGCCCAACTTCGGCACTTTTCTTCCCGAAGCGCTAACTCCTTGTATCCCGACACCCGAAGTGCCG
The DNA here is from genome assembly GCA_010110895.2 of Picea sitchensis. Taxonomy (NCBI): domain Eukaryota; kingdom Viridiplantae; phylum Streptophyta; class Pinopsida; order Pinales; family Pinaceae; genus Picea; species Picea sitchensis. The sequence continues at coordinate 40,232 of SNQJ01S0081802.1, forward strand.
AGATCCCGAACTCCTCGCTACTCCTTATCGTAACTCGTGACTTTCGGGACAAAAGTCTCGACTTCCTATTCACCAATATGCCGAAATTCCGACACGTCGTCAACGTGGGTCCCACAACAAAACTTCCCGCCTTTTTGGAGTTTCGGACTTCGTGAATCCTGATGCTAAGCTTTTGGTTCTTCGACTCACGAAACCCTGAAATGGTCAACAAAGGTTTGACCTCTGTGTCAACAAGTATGCCACCTGTCCACTATGTGTTGTCAGATTCTTCTGCACCTTCAAACCTCCGAATGTGCGATAGGCATGATGAGAGTCTGATCCAACGGTCCTCCCTTGACCTAGATCCTACGGTTGTCCTAGCTCCTCGTGATTTCACCACTCGTGACTTGGAGCACCCAATCTTTGGGTTCTCACCTTACGAACCTCCGAGTTCACGAGATCCCTAGATCTTTGCCACTTGTCCTCCTCAAATGGATGGCTGTGATTCTCTCGTGACTTCGACACTCGCGAATCTTGATGCAAAGGTTTTAAACCTTCAACTCGCAAATCCACGAAATGAGATTATGTGAGTGAATCCAACNGTAACTCTCCTTGCTCTTCTGCAAGATCTGATGGCTCTCGGGACTTCGCGAATTCTCCACTAAGAATTTCGACCGTCAAATTCCTCCTTGACGATTCCTGCGAAATGAAAAAAGTGTTCTTTCATGAAACTTATCCACCTGCAAAACAATGTCGCTGTGCCTTCTTACAACACTTCAAGGCACTAGCCCTCTTGATATTCTCTTCGACAACTCCGAAGACTCTATCCCTTCCGAGCTTTCTCCACAACTCGAGTCTTCAAGAAGACTCCTGCATGCACTCCTTACGGCAATTCTTCAGATACTTCCAAGTATTTGAATTCTTAGACTCTGCGCACTCTCTTTGCAGCAACAATCCTTCAATTCTTCCCTCAGGTTGCAAACCCTAAGAATCTACTCGGCCTGCGCACACCTTGCACGGCTCATGTGCTTAACTTGCACTTCTGCGAGAATGAGAACAATGTTATCCCTCCTGAGCTTGTAGAGACGAACTTTGACTTCTGTCAATGCACACCTTGCGGACAATTTCACTGCACTCCTTGCAGAAAAACTCTTGCTCAGACAGAGAAACAATTGAAACTCATTCTTTACTCTCTCAGACTTCGAATGATTAACACAAAATCATACATACATKGCATAAAATCAAATGTATATCAGAAAGAGTAAAACAATCATGAGCATAACATTCAATCATGCATACACAGAAAGTATTTGAACACCATGAGTCTGGATCAAAGCTTCTTATATTAATCTCAGAACTTTTGTACATGGGTTCTTCTACATAGCTTTCTGCTTCTTCTTCTCTATGCTCTCTTGATTGATTATGCTGCTAATGTTACAATGATACAAATGAGGGTGTCTATATCCGTTTTCCCTCCGGCTCCTAAAACTGTCTAATCTAAGAATTTAAAGCTACCTACTTACATTTACTAGCATAAATGCCTCTTAATCCTTTAGACGAGAGCAGGACGCTCAAGGTCTGATTAAAATCTACAAGTACGCCCTTTCTTAATTGTCTCATTTAAGTTTGGCGTATCTACTTCAAAACATTTCAAACAATTCATCATGTGCCAAAATGCATCGGCGTTTGTCCCACACTCGCTTGTTGTTGGCGATGCTGCTACATCATTTCGCAACCGCAACAATTCAACCAGAATAACCAGTAGATCCTAAAGAGGGGGAGTGCCTCTTCCATTCACAGATGTGGGTGAAGGGGACCTCGTTGCATTTCATTGTTGATAGAGGCAGCCAGAAGAACCTATTCTAAGTTGAGGTCATCAAACAGTTTGGTTTGTCGACAACACCACACCCACAACCATACAACATTTGGTAGCTTCATCAGGGATGAGATCTATGTGTCAACCAACAATGCCTCTTGTCTTATGGCATCCAACCCTTCAAGGATGAGGTAGTGTGTGATGTTTCCCCTCTTGATGTTTGTGATGTTTTTTTGGGCCAACCATATATGTGGAAACGTCATGTTGTTTATGAGTCTCAACCTCATAGTGTCATTATTACTCTGGGGGTCATCTCTACAGGATACCAGAGGTAGTTCCGACTACTATTCCACCAAAACAACGTCGCAAGTTAATATATCATACTACAAAATTCAACCTCTTCACAGTCTATTCAAAGGATGCATAGAAGGCCACTGCAACCACTGTAGCCTCAACACCTTCTATCCAATAGAATCTGATTGAAAAACAGAAGGGATATATTGTTTCTTCACATACGATGGTGCCTACACAATGCCTTGTCAATCCCAACGACAACATGTTGGTGGAACAGATTCAACCCTGCTAGCAACAAGTTCGTGACAGCCTTCCACAGACCAAGCGACGCAACTTCTCCAACAAGGTACGCAGGTCACCAAGATTCAGATTCCCCAAATGCTTTCCCCTCTCCCCCGGGAACTCAACACAATGGAGACTATTGCTTCCTCATGGGGGAGGATTGATCCAGGTGGATATTGGTGGCCACCCACCTGTTCCAAATTCCAACTGGCTCATCTTGACAGTTTTCAGTTCAACACGTTTCTCTATAATGGGAAAATTTCTTTGTAATTGTGGGTTATGCACTTATGGGGATGTCCTAAAGCCCTACATAGCATCCAGGTGGATAATGGTGACCTCCCACCTATTCCAACTGGCTTATTTTGGACATTTTCATGTCAGTACATCTTTCTCTACTTACAGGGTCATTTTGGGACCCTAAATAATTTTTTATTTGCTTGCCACAATCAAACTATAGACAGAGTTAGATTTTGATCACATAATGCATAGTTATTGAAAACATGTTTCCAATGGGCTATCACATGCCTAAAACGAAGATCGTATGCAAAAGTTACGACTCGGGGAAGTTGATGTACTAACTTACCCCAAAGACGCCCACGTGACTTTTGGAGCTTCATCTCCTAGGGTTAGGTTTTTGGATGTCTAGGGTTTTTGAGTTCATGCTTATTATAAAAATTCCTTCAAAGCCTCATTGTACTCATCTTCTTGCAAATGAGTGTAGTCGTCACATCTCTTCTCGGAGATAAGCTGCCACAATTCTAGCGAGTCTTTCACTCTATATTTTTACATTCTCTATACATTTCTTTCATTAATATAAATCATCTATTATTGTATTTCTCTGTTTCTAGTAATGTTTATGTGCATTTCATGTAATATCTCTGCTTTCATTTCATTCTGAAAATATTCTGGATCAGTTGGCAATGTGGAAAGCTTGTGACTTGAACCCCACACTAGTTGTGTAGAGGGATTTGTAGAACCCACGTCTTGATTTCTGGTCATTTCCAACAAGTGTGACTTTTCTAGTGCTCTCATTTGTTGTGTAGATATCTCTACAAAACCATTATTAAGACATATATTTAAACCATGGGGCAAGTCAAGAAACCATCACTGTGTATATTTTGAATTCCTAGTCCTGATATTTTTTTTTGGATATTTTTTTAGTTGGGTATTTGTTGTACTAAGGTATCAACTTGCATGACTAGAGTTAGAGTAAGTTGAATCTAGATTGGTGAAAGTGTTGTGTGACTTTGTTAGTTATATTTGAAGTGGGGATTTTTAGAAGGTCTTAGCAATTTTTAGTGGGTAAAGGGTTCAATTCTTGTGGATACCTTGTCCACTTAAACAAAAAATTCCCAAGTTTTTCATTGAAGGTTGGAATAGGTTCTTTTGTGTTTGAGAAAATGTATAATTGATTGCTAATGGCACATTATGATCCTAGTTTGTATTTGCTTAAATGTTTCTAGATGCTTTAGTTGTGTCTTTTGTCATCAGGGAATCCTTCCAAACACTTAACTGGAAATATTATTCTTTTTCATGTGGGATGTGGCTTAATTTAGATGTCAATTGTTGATGGGTAAATGGTTCAAATCTTATTAGACACCTTATCCACCTAAATAAAAACGTCTAGGTTTTTGAGTGAAGGTTGAAATGGTTTTTTGTGTTTCATAAAATGTATAATTGGATACTAATGGCATGCCAAGGTCCTAGATTTTAGCTACTAAAATGTGATTGAATGCTTTAGTTGTGTGTCTTTTTCCACTTGCAAAGGTTGCTAGAAACTTAACTCAAAATGTTATTCTTTTTTCCTACTGGATGTGACTCAATAAGAATATGTAAATCTTTTAAGTTTGTCATGTTGTCTCTATCTTACACAATCCACATGAGAAAATAATTTTAGAAGGCAGGTGGAAGGTGGAAGTAGGATATTGTTATAACATACGTACAAGCCCATCTACACATTATCATGTTTTATGTCTCAGATGCATCACCTGAAAATCT
>SNQJ01S0081802.1:44610-55549 GCA_010110895.2 Picea sitchensis
GTGTGCCATGAGATATCCAAGACATAATTTAATGCATTGGATAAAATCCTTGATCCACGACCAATTTTGTTGGCATCCAGATGGGGACTCTACATTTGTATTTTACAAAATAGCATTGTTTCATTCAAGCCATAGAAAATTGGGTTCCCAACCAATGCCAAACTAGAATCCAAGCTTAGGAATCGATGGATTTTGCAGGGTTCAACATATATTGTTTTTTTGTTGGCCTTTGAGGTTATGAGTCATTCCACCTTATTATTAATTATTTACTTTATAAGAATATCATTGCTACCTCTGAAGCCTGCTATATTCACTTGAATGGTGATGTCTATATATCAAGTCGAATTGTGCCTTTATTGGACTTAACTCTGTGTTGTCAGTGTGTAACACTCCCACGTTAAAATCATAAATAAATAAATAAAAGTTCTTTATAATAATATTGTATCCATCATCATTATTGTTTGGTTCTCTACCAAAAAAACATGTGTGATATGTATGAGTTGAAACATGGGGTATTGTTCAGTAAATTCAACCATTAGACTCATAAAGTGTTGGTACTGTAATCTGGTGGTTGACATAAGGAGTCACCAATTAAATAAAAATAAATAAATGCATTGATTTTCTTGTGATTTGGATAGTAATTGAGTTTATTCTTGTGATCTAGTTTTCTGATAAAAGAACAGAGACAAGTGAGATTGTTCTAAATGGTATTTGCCACCAATGTTCTTTCATTGGGAATGTGCTTCAATTTGTTTTAGGGAGCTCATAAAAAAAAACATGGATGTCATTGTGATCACCCTACCAATGGCTATGCTACTTGTTTTTACACATGTTTCTTTGTGTACATGTATTGGGTTTTCCATTTTGACTGACCTCACATGTATTGGGTTTGCCATTTTGCAAGTAGGATTAGATTAGTCAAATTGAGGGAACTTAATCGCATTTAAAATATTTAATACAATCTTTAATGCTGAAATTTTACCCCAAACTCTATTGATATTATGGTAGTTGTGGGAGTTATTAACCTCTACGTGTAACCTTTGACAAGACTAGACTATTCTGGGAAGCAAAAGAAACCCTAAAACGTTGGATAATAACCCTAGGAGACAAGTCGACTCAAGAGAATATTTAATATTGAGTTATTATCCTCCAGAAAGAGAAGTCAGCACAGTCAAGTTAGATAGAACAACACAAATAGAGGGCGCTAGAGCTCATTTTTCACTCTCACTCTCACAACTTCATAAGGACTAGTGGTGCGCAAGTTTGGAGAGGGAGTGCAGTTGCAGCTGCTGCAACTGGCATCTTGGTTATGGTTTGGACTTTCTCTTGGTTATGGTTTGGACTTTCTGCTTGGTTTTTGGTTATTCTTGCTTGGTGTGCTACCCTTGGAGAAAGGTGCGCTAGCCTTGGTTCGTTATTGGTTTGCTGTCGAATTTATTTTTTCTATCAAGGTTAAGGTACTCGGAGGTGGCCTTTGTGCCTATGGTTGGGTGACAATATTGTTATATTGTATATGGAAAAACGAGCACATCCCTTTATTTCTAACAGGTTATGGACTTCTAATAGGTTATGGGCCCACACTATCTTCAGACACTCTAACCATTGGAAGATAGGTTGGGAAGTTATTTGTTAAGCTCGTTATGGCACCAGTTACATCTACAGTTAGGTTTTTTGATTATGCAGCTACAACAAACCATAACTCTGGTGTTTGGGCACTTCTGGTAAAGTATTTGAACTAATTCCTTGACATCCTAGTGTGCCCTAGCCTAGCACACCTCTTGGTATTCTCATCCAGCAAAAACATCAAGTTTGAATCTTTGGTCAAGGTCAAAGTCAAATTGTGACTGGTCAAAGTCAAAGGTTGACTTAATCAAAGGTTGACTTTTGGTCAAATTGATTTTGTGATCAAAGTTGAAATTTTAGAGTTTCTAGCTTGTTCTAATCATTGAATCTTCTGATTTAGTTTCTAATCTTTTCTTGTCAATACGGTATCTAGTTTCAGATTGGGAGATAAGATGGACGATGCTATAAGGTGTGCACTTGTATATGCTATCTAAGTTATATCATATAGCAAAACATGAGTGTGTTTGCGGGGAAAGTACTAGAGATATTATCCAAGCTGTAATCTTGGATTTAGTGCATTCAAAAGAAGAAGTGCACCCTCCATAGCAGTTAAGGCTTCAGGTTCTAGGTTCGATTAAATTGTTAATATTCAAATTTGTGTATATCAAAGGTGATAGTTACTACATCACAAATTGTGAAAGCAGTCTTTGAAAGATTCTATTATTGCTAAGTGTAATGAATACTCAACTGCATATGAATACTATTGATATAGATGCTTATTGTACTTATTTGTAAATATGAACTAACACCTACTCTAGGAGATATTTCTTGTTCTTGTTCTCAGACTATATCATCTTACTAATGCTACCAAGAAACTATCCTTCATATGAAATATGTTGTATCGGAAACACTGTTGTTCTTGTTATCTCAGGTAGGTTATTTCATGAAGGCTATCATGAAGATGTCTTTTCAAGCAGGTATCCTTGTGAAATATGTTTGTGGAAGCTCTCATAGAAGAAGTTTATAAGGATGACACGATGCTTGCAACAACTGCCAAATGGGAAGCAATCAGAACAGATAGAAATAAACTTAAAGAGACTCAAAATATTCAGACTCGAAGGAAGTCAAAAATCAAAAGGAAACCAGAACATGCTTGTGAAACCAAAAGCGTGGTGAAAATTTTCTATGATAGAGGAAGTATATTAAAATGGTTCTTCAGAAGTCTGGGTTGATGGATTGCAAATCCATGGTAAACTCCCATGATGACATATCTGAAGAAGTTGAGAGACTCTGATCTAGTAGACCCGTCTTTGTATCGACAACTGATTGGATTGTTAATGTATACTCAGCCGGATATTTTTCTTGTGGGACGTGTTAGCACATAGAATTGTAGGGGTCAAAAAATCACTATGGTTTTTTTTGAGTCATATGGTTTTATAATTCCTAGGTTTTGGGTCCTCTTGTTGTGGTCATAACTTAAATTTTTATTTGAATAAGAAAATTTATGTTTAGCCTTGGTTTAGATTCTTTATGTCATAAGATTATTCATCATGACAAGGTTAATGGTCTTTATGAGTCACACTTTTGATATTAAAATCATTATCATGGCATGTCATGCCTCCAAGTTGTACACAAGTTTTCCTTTGTCACTATCCAACCATTTAGATGTCAAGTCAAAAGTCAAATGTATTTGTTGCCAACTCACAGGAGAGTTCGCAGCATACTCATGAGTACCTCAAGTATTCATTTGTCATCATTGAAGTTAAGAAACGTGTCAAAGGGGATTTCATGGTTTTTAGCGCCTTCATTTAACCAAATTTTCAGAGATTATGTCACAGATTTTCTAATAGTCTCCTTGAAGTGCGCAAATTGATTTTGAACTTGGCACTGCAAAGTTGGTGCTGCAAACTGGCAATGCAGACTGGATGAAGAGGATCGTTGAGTTTCGATGACTTGTTGATATATCAATTAAAATTCGTAAGTATCAACATCAAAACCAGGTTCATCAAGTACTCCTTGATGGTCTCCATGTTGTTTAAAAGGTTGAAAGAAGGGTTTATGTTTCTTTATTAATTTGTGTTGCGAACTGTTCAAACTATTTTGTTGCCAACCTTCAAATCTTTTTCCATGGCACCATGAATTATGCTCACTAGTCCAGACTGTTACATTGACCTCAATGCATATTTTTCTCTGCAAATAAGTCATCTGTCCCACTGAATACCTCAGCGCTGCAAAACTGGTTGCTTTCACTCTGCATCACTAGCATGCGTTGTGAACCAGGCATTGTGAACCCTCTATTCCAGAATTGTTGAAACCCTCATCTTTTGCACCAATTTGAAGTTTAATCTTAACCCATTGAAGGAGACCACTATCAAACCTGGGGAGTATGGTTGACCATTTGTAGAACCAAGCTTAAATTTCATACATCAATGGCACTGCAAACTGATATTTATGCTGCTAAAACTCTGTTATTAGCAAAGAGACTTCACTTGTCCTCCTTTCATTACAAATCTCAGTGTTTGTTCCATTATCCTTCATGTTTGAAGTGTGTTCTATCTCATACCATTGATTTGTATAAATCTTTGTACAAGGTGAGCTTTAGGACAAACATTATTGTCATTAAAACCCTAAATTCATGTGTACTTTGTTTTCACACACCTAGTTGTCATAACGAATTACAGAAATCATTCTTCCAGTAGTAGTTATGGATAATCAACAATAAAAGAAGACTCACAAGGGAGGGGAGATTGTGAGGACATAAACTTATGATATGCATCTCCTTAACTCTGAACCTTTGTTCAAGGAATCTTTTCAGAGGGTAGGTTGTATAAATTTCTGTCAAAAGATACAGAGAGGGCATCTAGAGGTGGCCAAAGAGTTTGCAATCAACTTTCATGGGACTAAAACTAAAGTGGGGATGTTAGAGTTTGATGTTTTAGAGCATTCTATCTCTGTTGCAATAGAGATACCCGACTATGGGGAGAAATGGTTCAAAGCTATGTCATTAAATTCTTCCTTCTCAAAGGAATTCCTTAAGTGAGAGTATCAGGAGGACAACTTGTCCAAAGGAGTACCTAGAAGCCACATGCTTGAATGTTTTGACAAGATGTTGAGGGTTATCCAGATATACTTCACATGTGAGGGGAGGTTCAACATGGTGTACCAATATCACATTAGGCTGCTATTACACTTCACAGGAAAAGAAGCCATGAACCTTCCATTTTATCTTTTTAGAATCATTGGTAAGATATCATACATAGTCCAAGACAAGTCAAAGCAAGTAGATACCAGTGTCTTTCACTTTGGCCTTATTAAGATGTTGGTAATGGAAGAGCTAAGGAAAACCAACACTGATTGGGAAACCTTTCTAACTTCATCACAGTTTCAGTTAGATGTTTCCCCCACTCCACAGTCCAAGAGACAAAGTCCTACTCCTGTTGAGAGGATTGTGCATTCAGAGGCTAGCAAGAAGAAAAGGGTGACTATGAGTGATAAAGTTGTTAGAGCTACTAATGAAGCAGAAGTAGGAGGTCCTTCACAACCTCCAGATAGAGAAAATTCACCAGTGGCAGATATTATCCCTATGGAGGTTCCTTCAAGAAAACCAAGAGGCTTGAAAGGAAAAAATCTTGTTTTTTTCCCCACCCATTGCTGCAAATAAGGTTAAACCTAGGATACCTTTTACTATAGTAGTAACGAAGCAGCATGTTCTTGTGAAGGATGATACATCAGAGACCTCGGCCCAAAAAAAAGGAAAATCTCAATCTTCTAAGCATCCTATTGAATTTGTTGACATCACTACTCCTCAGCATGAAAGCAACCCCACCTTTAAGAGGCTCAAGAGGCAGCTCAAGGAAGCAAGAGATGAAGTTGATAAGATGAAAAATGGAAGACTTGGGTTCTAGGAAGAAGCTTAAGGAGATGATGGGAATGTATCATGAGATAATTGATAAGGAAGGTTTTTGGGCTAAAATATTCTTTCCCCTTCACATTTAGCTCAAATATCTATATAGGCAGAACATGACCCATCAAGCTGAAATCAAGAAATTGAAGGCAGAGCTATAGCATTTCAAAGAAGAATTGGCAAAGAGAAACCTAGACATGTTGGCCAAGGTTGCTACCAGAAGAAGCTCTAGAACTAAAAGATAAAGACATTGATCTTTCAAAAACCAACATCAATTTTTGGTCAAAGTTTATGTTATATGCTTGTACAACATTTTTGGTGTGGCTATGAGTTTTGAACCATAACTATCAGTTTTGGTGTCTTTTCCCCAGTTATATATCAAGGTAATGAAGTTCTGCAGCATATATGGACACCTGGTATGATTTTTGAGGTGATGAAATGTTGGCAAAAGTGAACAGGCCGCTACAGGAAAGTTTGCAGTGCCTGGAACCATTGGCACTGCGAACTGCTTGTTTCAGGATAGTTTGCAGCACTACGTTGCAAACTCATTTTTTTGGAATTTTTGGAAGGAAAGAGAGCTACCAGCTGTTAAGATGGATTTGTACCAGCACTCTAAATATTAGTTTCGATCTAGGAGGCCACCTGCCTCAAGAAGATTGCACTTTTAAGGACACATCATCATCTATTAAAGAATGTTGCATACATTGCCAACATCCTCCTTTAAAGAACCATTTTGTTTCTTTTTTGTTGTACACATGTTGCCATGCTTCCCTTAGGCATGGGGATCCTATGAGGAAGTTTAGGAGTGAATTGTAAAGTTGGCATTGATATTATTGAGTTATTTAAAGGGAATTGTAAGACTTAGGAGAGGTTTGAATGGTGTGACCGAGAAACATTTTTTTTAATATTGTCTTTTGTAACAGAGTTGTCTCCTTATTGTATGGACCAGATCCAAGATACTTTGAATAGTGGAAATAAATTTTGATTCTTTTATCATCTTTTGCTATCTTACTTTGATATTAATCTGTGTTGAATGATTCCTTTGGATGATTGTTTCTTTATTGCAATAAAGGATCTATTGTGATATTGTATGCAAGTGTATCAGAGTATTTTCTCTTTGATTTTAAGAGGTTCTTATTTCAGATATTTTTCTTCATATGTGTTTCAGTGTTACATGATGTAAATGTTATGCATATTACACTTTCCTTGTCAATTCTTCCATCTATCACTTTATCTCTTAAAACATGATCTGAAGTTATTCAAGGCCTTGTTTGCTAGTGTATATTGCATGGAGTTATCTCTAATTGACATCTTTCACTAATTATTCCATTCATTTTCCTTTTTTTATAAACATTTATGTTTTACATTCTGATGGGTATTAGGCTTACACCTACAATAGTCTAGGTGTGACTTCTAGTGCTAGTAGGATGTTTGAGTTATGATATACAGCTGCATGGATTTATCGATTCAGATTGGGTAGGGAGTGCAGATGACAGAAAAAGTGCTACTTGGATATGTTTCAGTTTGAGCTTTGCTACAATGTCATGGGCTAGCAAGAAATATAAGTTTGTTGCACTCAGCACTGCAGAAGAAGAGTATATAGCAGTTTGTGATAATTGTACAAAAGCAGTGTGGCTTCGTAAGTTGGTTTTTGGATGAACTTATTAGGTGTTGAATTCGACTGTGATATATTATGATGATCGGATCTATGTGAACCTTTTAGAGAACCCAATCTTTTGTGATAGGTCAAAGCATATTGAGATCAAGCATTATGTTCCCTGTGATAAAGTAGAGAGGGGAGAAGTGGTTCTCTAGTATATCTCCACAAATGAGAAGATAGCAGATATTTTGGTATAGCCTCTATCCAAGATGAAAAGTTTGTGTACTTAAGGGACAAGTTGGGGCTCATGGAGATGACTTCCTTATTGAAAAAGGAAGTGATTACTCCCAGGTTGGGAGGGAGCACTAATATGTTATTGATTTATGTACAATCATTTTCTAGTTCATAAAATGGTCCAGGTTGGGCAGTTCCTTTCCAGTCTAGAAAGTGGTTCGAGATTTCTGACAAACAGGCATTTGCCAGTTTGGAAAATGGTCCAGATCGGACAGTCATTTTCATAATGAAAATGGTTCAATAGATTGTTGATGTACCATAGACAATGATTCCCCTTGTGGCTAGTGTGGGTGAATGGTCTAAGACAATCTTTCTTCTTTGAAGTCACTTTGAGTAGTGGTCAAGTAGAATGGTCTGCCTCGTCGAGCAATCTTTCTTTCGAAGTTCACAGTTGTGAGTAGTTTCGAAGAATGGTCCATTTTGGAGGTTGGATTAGGACGGTCATTTCCATAGGAAATTGTCCAGACAATCATTCCCTAGGGTAGAATCATTCTCTCCAGGTTGAACTGTGATTAGTGTCGAAAGAATGGCCCAGTTAGGTGAATGGTCAAGGTTCATCAATCAGGGACAGGAATTCCCTAGGGAAGACTCATTCTCTCTAGGTTGCACTATTATTAGTGCCGAAGGAATGGCCCAGTTAGTTGAATGGTTCAGACTAAGAAATCAGGGACAATTATTCTTCTATGCTTGGGGAGAATAGTCGAGATATCCCATGGTTGATGTTTTACTTTCTGAGGGTAGATGCTCTTCCAGATCTCACATATGTGAGTGGAAGAATGGCCCATATGACTCTGTCTGTATCATGATATTTTTTATGCAGGTTGATATCAAATGATATGATTGTTTTGAAGACTGTATGTCTCTGGACAATAGTTGTATGCTATTGTGGTGGATGTGATCCACTGGTATTGACTGTGTGTCATGAGTTAGTAGTCATGTTCTACTAGGTGTGGTTGTGTACCACTAGATAGTAGTTGTGTACTACTATAGATAGACACAGTTGTGTTCTATTGGATGGCATTGTTCTTATTTCCATGGAGATTATCACTAGTGTTGGAGATGATTTCCAGCTAGATGGATAGTTAGTGTGCTGATGAACAGACATTCTCCAAGTGGAGAATGTTCCAGGAAGGACTGATTATTGGTGGACAAACATCCTCCCTGTGGAGAATGGTCAAGGTTGACAAATTGTTGATGTACCATGGACAATTATTCTTCTAGGACGTATGTCCGGATTAGAAGAATGGTTCATCTCCTTGAGTTCATAATAGCGACCAGAGTGGAGAGATTGGTACAGGATAGACATTTTCCCTAAGTTCACAGTAGTGGCCAAAGGGAAAATGGTCTTGGACAGTCATTCTTCTAGGGTGTATTTTTGGATTAGAAGAATGTTCCTTGTAGCCCATGGCGTGGCTTCCAACATTTGTTGGAATAATTATTCTTCTAGGACATATGTCTAGATTAGAAGAATAGTTCTTGTATCACTTTGTGGAGTGAGTTACTTATTCAGCATCATGCCCGATTACTCAGATGGAGTATGGTTTTGAGAGATGATGTAGTTGATGGTCTCATATGATATTGGAAGTGATGATGTTGGCCGTGAGTTGATCTACGTGATCATGATATATCCTACGTGGCTATGATGATGCTACCATTTGAATGGTTTTTTTTTGCTCAATATCATTACCTTTAATACCTCCCTAGCTAAGAGGGAGTGTTAATATTATGGTAGCTGTGGGAGTTATTAACCTCCACGTGTAATCTTTGACAAGACTAGAATATTTTGAGAAGCAAGAGAAACCCTAAAACATTGGATAATAACCCTAGGAGACAAGTCAGTTGAAGAGAATATTTAATATATAGTTATTAGCCTCCAGAAAGAGAAGTCAACCCAGTCAAGTGAGATAGAGCAGTAGAAATAGAGATAATTAGAGCTCATTTGTCACTCTCACTCTCATAATTGCATAAGGACTAGTGGTGCGCAAGTTTGGAGAGGGAGTGTAGTTGTAGTTGTTGCAACTAGCATATTGGTTATGGTTTGGACTTTATTTTGGTTATGGTTTGGACTTTCTGCTTGGTTTATGGTTATTCTTGCTTGGTGTTCTACCCTTGGAGAAAGGTGTGCTAGCCTTGGTTGGTTATTGGTCTGCTACCATAATTATTCTATCTGTGAAAGTTAAGGTGCTCGGGGGTGGCCTTTGTGCCTATGGTTGGGTGAAAATATTGCTATATTGTCTATGGAAAGTGAGCACATCCCTTTATTTCTAAAAAACTCTTCCTTGCAATTTAAGTTATCTGCAAAGGTGTGCAAAACAAGAGGCTCCTTGCACTCCATCTGCAAGCATTGGCTAGAATTTTTGTGCGTGTTTTTTAGAGAGAGAGAGAGAGCACATCCAACCATGCATAGGTGCAAATCTAACATGCATATTGTAAGAAAGTGAGACAAATGAATATAGACATCTTCAAAATAGAAATATTAGACAATACTTACAAGTACAACCTTTTTAATATCAATAAAGTCTGATTTTTTTTGGTTGGGTCCAAATCAGCCTCGAGTTTTGAAAATAATAAGATCCACCTCTCATCTTTCAGGGCTCTATAAGTGTGTTAAGCGATCAGTTTTCTATGTATTATTCATGTGTTTTGTGTAGATAGAGTAGGTACATCCACTTCAAACACATCTAGTTCCATCTAATACAGAAATATCATTTTAGTATTTGAAGCTCTTAGTAGTGGCCTATAGAAGGATCCACCCACCATATTGCTTATATGTTATTGAAATTTCCATGCAAACTGCCTAACCCAAATTAAATTCGTAAACCAAAAACAACACCAACAAACTTGACAACAAACAATTGTATTCACTTGGATGGTGATTTATATGTATCAAGTCGAATTGTGCCTTTGTTGGACTTAACTCTGTGTTGTTAGTGGTAAGCATTTATCAAAATTCAAAATAGTGGTTGTCAGTTCCTTCCAAGATGCCTACACAAGAGTTGGCCATGCTTCTCTGAGTTGGTTTTGGGCACAAGAAACAAGGTGCACAAGTATTATTCTCAGTGGTTGTAGAGTTGTTGATATTTAACTGATGTAAGATTCAATGTGGGTGCATGCATTCAAGAAGAGTTTGGAATTTGATGTGTGTGTGTGTGTGTGTGTCTGTGTGGAAATGTTTACTATTTCTTGTTTTCCTTTTTTTACAGGGGAATTTGGTATCAAATCAAGAGTTAACAAGGCCTTATATTCTCATGGAAATACAAATACCGGGATATAGGAGACTTGGAAATACAAGCCTACTAACAATTTTTGGTTTTGATGACATCAAATGAGTCATTGAAAAATCTGTAGTTTATGGTTCTAACTTCTAAACTTCTATTTTATGTGGATTGAATATTCCAATTTTTGGTGTGTTTGATCATCATTGATGTAGTAAATAGTTGTATCAATATTTTGTAAACTTATATTTTATGTGGATTGAATATTCTAATTTCTGGTGTGTTTGATCATCATTGATGTAGTAAATAGTTGTATCAATATTTTGTAAATGTTCTAATTTCTAAAAAAATTAGATCTTTATG
>SNQJ01S0081803.1:3897-18591 GCA_010110895.2 Picea sitchensis
TCATATAAAGTATGTCCCTCCTTCACCCTAGACTTGGTTTTATAATCTTGAGTTATGACCTAACCCTAATCTCCAAAATGATTGAGAGTTGATATTAAATATCACCTCACTTGAGATCAATGGATAAGATTTAATTCACTAGTTCTAATAACTTTAACATTTCATTAAATTAAACTCAACTAATTAATAAAAGAACTTTACTTTAATAATTTTTTTAATTAAATTAGATTACTGAGGTAGAAGGATTTGGATGACTTAGATCTATGGAAAGTACCTGTCCAATACTACAAACATCAACATAATCATAGGATTTTTTTCAAGGATTGTGGATTGGAAAGTAAATGTTGTTACAATAGAAGAAAATGGAAATTGAATGTGGCATTGTGTAATTTTGGGGGGTTAAAAGGAAGTTATTTTGATAGAGAAAGGGTTGGAAAACTGTGTATCTGTTAGTGATAAAGATAAGGTTTTATATTTCTTTCATTTTTGTAAGTTGACTTTTATGAGTGTTCTTTATTTTCATGAAATTTATTTTTGAATTGGTGATTTCAGTGATAGATATTTATTGGATAGAAAAACACTTATTGAATTACAACGGCTGTGAAATTTTCTAAACAAAAAATGCCACTTTAACTCAAAAAACGCTAAATTGCATATCAATACATAACAGAAACACAAAAAAATACAAAAAAACGCTAAACTGCATATAATATGCTCAAATCATATAATATGCTCAAATCATTAACACCCAGAATACCTACAACTAACAATACCATTACACAGCTAAGTTTGAACAGCTTATGACATTACAGAAAGTAAGAACTTAACAATACCATTACACAGCTAAGTAAAAACTTAACATTAGTATACCTTAGGATGGGAATACTCAACTGGAGACCAAAGTTTGTAAGCAAGAGGTGAGAAATACAATGGCATAGCCTTGCGAAGTCCAATCAGTAGCACATGAACTCCATGTGAACTCCATTATAGAGTTTCATGTGAACTCCATTCAGTCACATAGACTAGACTCATTGCATGTGAATTCCATTCAGTCGCATAGACTAGACTCCAAAGTCGGATCTAGACTCATTGCATGTGAACTCCATTCAATCGCATTAAATTCTTTCACGGACATGATTGATGCGTAGTCCAATCAGTAGCACTAAATTATTTCACGTACAAGATTGATCGAGCCAATGTTGTTGCCCATATTGACATTTTCATTGCATATGAAACCATTCAGTCACATTAAATTCTTTCACCCATTAAAAATTGTCCAAACTATTATTCTTTGGGCCCCTCTCTTTTTAAATTCTTTCACCCATTAAAAATTGTCGAAACTGTTATTCTTTGGACCCCTCTCTTTTTGGTCTGTGGATTCTCTGTTGATTGCTACTGGTCTGGGTGGTGAATACATATGGATTAATAATGAAAAGTTGTAATATGGATATTTTAATTGATAGAAGTAAAGTATCTATATATTTCATAAATATAATAATTATAAAAGAATACAGTTTTCCAAATTTTACAACATTAAACATTAAGCAACCAAAAAATAAATAAATTGTAATTGTTATTATACGTTCTCTCATAAAAAAATTTGAATCTTCCAACGTACATTATGATTCATATCTTAAGCACATCCCAATGTGTTTAATCATGGAAGCCAAATTCTTTAAACTCCCGAGCAAATTTGTGATGTTCATTAATCATGGAAGCCAAATTCTTTAAACTGCGGAGCAAATTTGTGATGTTCATTGTAGATTTCATCATAAAATAAAAAAGTATTCTAAAGCTTGAGGACTTTATTGAGGGGTGACAATTCTATTGAAACACTATAAGAGCCATGAAGAAAGTCTACTCTCTTTATAAGCCTATAGAAACATTCAAGTGAGTGCATCCATTGCTTATTATTTAGGTTAAAATGTTTATGATTTGTAACTTGCTAAGATCCACACAAGCATAGAGTTAAAGGACATTATTCATCAAGATCACCAAGTATGTTATGCTTATTGTGGGTATTGATTGTTCACTTTGTCTCTCAAACCATACAAAAATGCATGCTAGAGTGGATGTTTGATCTAGATTTAGAAGTGGAACGAGTTGATTAAGACATTGAATACAATAAAAATAGGGATATGAAGAAAGTGAACAATATGTTCTATTAAATAATGAAATAGGCTGAAACTATAAAACTTTAGAAGTGAAACACTTGCTCGAATGATAGTAGTTATCTCTGAGAAGAGATGTGGATGCTACGTGTAGTTATCCATCTTAGCAGAATGAATTACAATAAGGCTCTAGAGGCCTTTTTGATATTACTCATGAATGCCAAAACCCTAGACATCCAAAAACCTAACCCTAGATGGTGAAACACCAAAAGTCATGTGGCCCCCTATGGGTAAGTTGGTACCTCAACTTCCCAGAGTCGTAACTTTTGCATACGACCTCCATTTTAGGCGTGTTATAGCTCGTTGGAAAGGTCTTTAGGAGAACTACTCCTTAAGCCATCAAACTCTTACTCCGTCTATAGTTTGACTGTGGCAAGCCAAAAAAACAATGTTGAGGGCCCCAAAACGGCCCTGAAAGTACAAAAAGATGTGTTGAAATGAAAACATACAAAATAAGCATGTTGGATTAGGTGAGAGGACACCAGTATTGTTAGGGTCCTAACCTACACATAGGTAGATCAATATATTCAGATGTAATAAAGGTCAATATTAATAAGGCCTTTCAATAAAATAGAATAAGATGGATGTAAGAAGACCTAATAGAAGCTTCTGCTTCTATAAGGATCTTCCTCTAGATGCTTCTCTTGATAGACATATTTAGTATAAATAAGGGTCGAGGGTATGAAAACCCTAGCTTGGAGATTATTGTAATAGAGCGCGAATCGACTGGAGGTTGCCCCTTCGAAGAGGCTTGTGAACATTGCTTTATGAATCAAAGTGATATTTCTGTTGTTGTTCTTATATCATTTTTGTGGTATTGTAGAGATTATGTTGGTTATATTACTGTTATTCTGATATTTCTAGCATTTTATTTATGTTCTGTGTATTTATTATATCTGGTATCTTGCAAGTGGTATTAGAGCACTTTCCTTGGCAGAAATTGTGGGAATTTGTTTTCAGGGTAGAGACGTATTCCGACGTCTTTAAGACACAAAGATCTGTTGTTACGCGCATAAACCAGCGGTTGAGGGATTCATACATGCAGGAACATTACTTATCTTTATACAACATTACATATGACTTGGCCAAACTATGGTATGGTGTTCTACATCCAGATCAAGAACGTTGGCAATGGTGGCAATGGAGAAAAAATTCTCGTCNAGGAACAGTGGAAGACTTCATAGCTGCATTTGTGTGCCTAGCTTTTTGAATAAAGGGCATGACTGATGATTTCTTTCGAGAGTGTTTTATTAGTGGCCTCAAGGAGGAGATTCAGGCCCATGTCCTCATGGATTGACCTTCGAGTTGGGTGGAGGCTACTAAAAAAGATAAAGAAGCACAAAAAGTTGTATCCTCTCAAAACCGTAAACCTTCCTTTATCCCTCGCCCTAAACCTGTAAATCCCAATACTCCCTCTGCCACATTAAAGATCCAAAAATTGACCAGGGCTGAAATGGTTGAACGTCAACTCAAAGGCATTTTTTATAATTGTGATGAAAAATATTTCCTGGGCCACAAGTGTAAGGAACAAAAGATTTTTATGGCCATATCTGAGGATATTTCAGAAGAGGATGTTGAAACTCCCCTTGTGTCTGAGTCACCTGAAATCATTGACATAACCCCTCCCTCAGACCCTCCCAAAGTAGAACTCGCCATTTCCCTCAATTCTCTCATCGGCTTCTCCGCTCCCCAAAACCTCAAGTTGATCGGTTACATCAAGCATCAGAAGGTCATCATTCTGGTTGATAGTGGAAGCACCCATAATTTTATTCATCACCGCATTGCCCAAGAAACTCATTGCTACATCCATACTGTCAACAATTTCCAAATTATGATTGCCAATGGTGGTTCCATGAAATGTGGAGGGCACTGTGAAAATGTGCATCTCCAAATCGGTGACTGCGACCTCAAATCCCATATGTTTGCTATCGACATGGGTGGTTGTGACAATGTATTGGGTGCAGACTGGCTAAGAACTTTGGGTCCCATTCTCATGGATTTTAAGGCATTGACCATGCAATTTGACCAGGAAGGCCACCAATATAAATTCAAAGGCATCACTATTGGTTCACCTGAGGTCATTAGTTCACATCGCATGGAAAAGCTACTCAAAAAAGGTCATTCTGGTGTCATTTCCCAACTCCATGCCATACAAGCAACAAAGACACCCTCGGTACTGCATGACCTCCAAGACCTCCTTTCTAAACATGAAATGGTATTTTCCACTCCAAGCGGTGTTCATGATCATTCCATTCCCCTTGTACCCGGAATCCTTCCTCCTAATATCCGTCCATATCGCCACTCCTTCTCACAAAAAGATGAAATTGAGAAAATGGTCTAGGAACTACTTAATGTAGGCGTTATCCGTCCTAGTATGAGCCCTTACTCTTCTCCTGTAGTCATGGTCTTGAAGAAAGAAGGTTCTTGGAGAATGTGTCCTGACTTCTGTGACCTCAATAAACTGACCATTAAAGAAAAATTTCCCATTCCTGTCATTGATGACCTCTTGGATGAATTGAGTGGCGCCCAATTCTTTACTAAACTTGATCTTCCCAAGATGACCTTTTGCACTCATGAGGGCCACTATGAGTTTTTGGTCATGCGCTTTGGCTTGTGTAATGTCCCCTCCACCTTCCAAAGCCTCATGAATCATGTCTTACATCCCTTTCTCTATCATTTTGTCTTAGTTTTATTTGATGATATCCTCATCTATAGCAAAACCTGGACAGACCATCTTACTCATGTGGATCAAGTTCTCCATCTACTCTCTCAGCACCAAATTTCCCTGAAACAGTCTAAATGTGGTTTTGGTGCCTCAAAAGTAGAATACTCGGGTCATCTGGTTGGCAAGGATGGCGTCAGGGTGGACCCAAAAAATATTGAAGCTATGCAAGACTAGCCACACCCAAAGACTCTCAAAATCTTGCATGGATTTATGAGCTTAACAGGGTATTATCGCAAGTTTGTTAAGAACTACGAAAAGATTGTAGTACCTCTCATGGCTCTCCTAAAAAAGAACTCTTTCACTTGGATTCCAGCCGCTGCTCATGCTTTTCAAACATTGAAGATGGCCATGTGCACCACTCCGGTTTTGGCCCTTCCTGATTTCACAAAGACCTTTGTGTTGGAATGTGATGCCTCAGGGAAAGGAATTGGCGATGTCCTTATGCAAGAGGGTCAACCTTTGGCCTTCACTAGCAAGCAACTATCTGAAAGGAATCTGGACAAACCCATTTATGAAAAGGAAATTTTGTCTATTCTGCATGTCATTGATCTGTGGCGCCCTTATCTCTTGGGGCAACGCTTCCAAATTAAGATCAACCATCAAAGCCTCAAGTACTTTCTGGAACAACGCATTTCCTCCCAGGAGCAACAAAAATGGGTGACTAAGCTCTTTGGATATGAGTATGAGATCATTTACAAGGGAAAAGACAATGTAGTGGCAGATGCACTGTCCTGAAAATATGAAGAAGAAGGATCCCTTTTTTCTCTTTCCTTCATTGTACCAGATTGGCTCCAACCTAAGCGCTAGGAATGGCTTCAAGATACCAAAAGTTCACATTTGATCCAACAATTGCAGACCAAGGCTCCGACTCCCCCAGGGTACTCTTGGATCCAGGATGAGATTCGCTACAAAGGCCGTTTGTATTTAAGTAAACAATCAAAGATTAAATTCACGGTACTTTCTAAGCTTCATGCTACACCCACAGTGGGGCACTCAGCATTCACCAAAACATATGACAGGGTTAAACGTTATTTTTTCTGGGATGGTATGAAATAGGAAATCCATAGTTTTGTCACTGGATGTGAGGTGTGTCAATGCAACAAGGGAGAAACAGTCAAATCTCCGGGCACACTACAACTGCTTCTGATTCCACCTGCTATTTGGAAGGATATCTGTATGGACTTTATTACTAGCTTACCTAAATTGGGGAATAAATCAGTCATAATGGTGGTTGTGGATCTCTTTTCCAAGTATGCTCATTTCTGCGCTCTTAAACACACATTTATTGCATCCACGGTGGCTCAAATTTTCATGGACCAGGTCTTCAAGCTTCATGGCATGCCACACTCTATTGTTTCTGATCGTGACCCAACTTTCACAAGAAATTTTTGGCAAGAACTGTTTAAGCTACAAGGCACCTAATTGCATCTCATCTTAGCTTATCATCCCCAAACTGATGGTGAAACGGAAGTTGTCTACAAGTGTTTGGAAACATATCTGAGGTGTTTTGCCTCTGAAAAACAACATCAGTGGGCTCAATGGTTACCCCTAGCCGAATGGTGGTATAACACTTCTTACCATATAGCTACTCACATGACTCCTTTTGAAGTAGTATATGGACAGAATCCACCTTCAGTTCTCTCATACTTACCAGGTACCTCGAAGGTCCAGGAAGTTGAACAAACACTTATAGTTCAAGAGTGTTAGCACCTAAATATGTAAGAGGGGTATTTTTCCCTAAAAGGCGTGCCCCCCATTGGCGAAAAGAGGCAAGAAGTGGAGTAAAAACCCACTTATCCTAAGTCAGGGCACAATTGCACATTTGGATAAGCGGTGATCAAATCTGGTCGGTCAGAATTTACATGCCCAGATCGGTGGTCAGGATTGGTTTCCAGACCCCCCTCGCCATTCTACCTTTAAGTGGGGAGGGGGGGTCCGGAATTGGCCATGGATCTCTCAAATGGCCTGGATTCAGGTGCTCATATCTGTGGTCAAGGTTGGATTCCAAACCCCCCTTGCCATTCTACCTTTAACAAAGGGGGGGGCGGGGGGGGTTCGGAATTGGGGGCTCTCGATGGACCCCACGATGTCCCATCTCCAAATATCCTCCACCTTCCACCGTATGTTTTCCACTCTATGCCATCATGGCCCGTCCCTTTCCCCTTTTCTCATGTTTCCACCTGTCACCTCCTGCTAGGTGTTCTCCCCCTCATCCTCCAACTCATCTTTCCTCCTTCCCTCAAGCCTACTACCTTGCGGTTTCCCTGTCATTTTTTCTATGACACTTTGCCTAGTCATCAGGTGCCACAACCCTCTTCCCTCTGTCTACATGGCCCCTCTCCATCTCATCACCCACTACCCCCCCTACCATGTGTCTCTCTTTCTCTCCTAGTTGCCTCCACCTGTATGGTCGTTTCTACTTTTTATCCACTCAAGCCCCGCACTCCTTGTCTCCTCTACCCATTCACCACTCCCCATTATGCGCCCCAGCCTTCGCACTGGCCTCAACGTCTTATCCATCAGGTCATTCAACCAATCCAGGTGGTAGCGCGAGAAGACCTCCAGTCCAAAAAGTGCAGAGTTGGCTGGGTCATTCTAAATCCCAAGGAAGCAGTTATTGAGGTAGTTGGTGGTGGTTAGACATCATCTCCGCCATAAATGGAAAGTCCGACGAAGAATTAAAATCACGTCGGTTCATTTGCAGACTGTCAGGAGTTCGATTGTGTCTGTCAGAGGTGCATGATCGTTCAGAGACTGCATATGTAGATTGTCAGTGGACATGCAGACGCAATGTTTTAAATACAGTGTCTCAATTTCGCTATCATTCTTTTTCTTTGAATATATGTAGGCAGTTTTTCCATTTTGGATCCTATCGATGGTAGAGCGAAGCTCCCGATTGTAAAGTTTTAATAAACACTCTAGTTCTCTGGTTATGCATCTGTATGTAAGATTTCGTGTTTAATGAGAGACAATTTTCTTACCCCATCTAGTTTTCATCTCATACTGAGGGAGTTCATGATTGACTGATTCACATGAATTATTGCGATTATGTTACGATAAAGGATTTATTGTTGCATTGTTGTATTCTCCGGTTTTTTGCATTTGAATGTAAGAAGATCTTGTGTTTAGATGTTTTCTCCTACAGTCTGTTAGAAACCTGATGTTTATGACATACCTTTGCATTTGTCTCATACAAGTCTTCCCCCTATTCACCCTTACTACAACTCACTGTCTGAAGTTTATCTAAGACCTCACTTGCCCATGCATACCCGGCCTAGTTTCGGAGTTAGAACAATATTGTTTTGAGTTAACTTCCATTCGATCAACCCTTTTATAAAAAAATCGTGACATAAACTGATGGGCGTCGGGATCTGCTCCTGATGCAATCCATGAGTGACTTCCAACGCCAACTTTTTTGGCGCCGTTACCGGGGACGAAGTTGAAAATTTTTCCCAAGATTGAATGATATTGAGCCTCTAATTCTGAAGGTGCATTAGGTATCATAGCCTTTGAATATTGCTACTGTGCACCTAGTGACTCAATTTTGACGACTCCACTGTGGTGAACCTTTCGTGTTAATTGTGGCTTTAAGAGGCAGAAACACGCGGTACCATCCACATTTGCCTCTAGCTATACCTGAAACTGATCTGGAGGTGGTTCTCATAAAAGGAAAGGCCTCTGAAGGAGAAGCTTTCACCGTTGAACTAGGTAATCCGCCATCTCCTTCTATAGGAACTCCATTTTCTCCTCCTCAGTTTCTTAGCAGACCTTTTTCTGAAGTTTCCCGTTTCCTAAATTTCAGGAGTGTTCCTGCTGAGTTTTCCCCTCCTGGTATGGGATTGGAGGGAGAAATCCTTGTCACTCCCCTCTTCCCTAAAGATGTACCTTGGTGTAGACCCAGGACCACAGAAGATTTCCCCACTCCTAGCTTTACCACTCCTCCTCTTGTTATTGTTGCCACTTCTGCACAAAGAGAAGCATCTACTAACTTAAGCATGTTAGCCTTCTCCCTAAATCCCCTATTGTTTCCCATTCCACTTAGAATCTCATCCCTAGTATCCCCTTTTCGAGCTCCTTCTCCTCTGAGTTCTCCTCCACCTAATATCCCTATGGCAAGAGAAAATCCCCCTATGACCAGAATGGAGGCTATTATAGCCACTAGGTATGCTCCCCTTGTGTTACCTCAGCCTCTCAATGCCCTCCCAACAGATGGTTACCTCAAGCAGTTGCCCAAGTTTACAGGCGAATGGGACATAATTGCAGAAGAACACCTAGAAGCCTTTTACAGTTTTACAGATGATAATGTTATCATGCATGCAGACGTATGGATGAGGATTTTTGTCCATAGTCTTCAAGGCGATTCTAGAAAATGGTTTAAGGTCTTGCCTCTTAGATCTATTGATGGGATTGAGGCTTTGGATAATTCCTTTTTGAGACAGTGGGGAGATAAAAAATACTTCATGTATTACATGATAGAGTTTGGGTCTTTGAAGAGAAAAGAAGGAGAGTCTGTCTCTGACTTCTCCAAGAGATTCAATAAAATGTACAATAAAATCCTTGCTGAGATAAAACCCTCTGAAGCCTCTGCAAAGATCACTTATGCTAGAACCTTCGATCCAGATTTCTGCCTCCTGTTGAGGGAAAGAAGAGCCACTACTCTGGCCCACATGCAGGATGCAGCCGTGGAGGTAGAATCTAACATATTGGTTGTTGACTGACTTAAGAACACTGCTGATAGAAACATATCCAGGAAGAGGCCTGAAGCCTCCCCATCCAATTCCTCTCCCCTTCCTCTTCAAATAGATGAGACAACTAGAGTTCTAAAATCACTTTCTTCCAGGATGGAAAGGTGGGAGTTAGAAGGGGAGCCCATGTACAGAAATTCCCAAAATGCTGATAGTAGAGGTTTCAGAAGACCTAATAACAATATGCCTCAGGCTTTCCCAAGGGAACAAAGGGGGAAGGATAGAGAAGATCAAAGGATTCAAACCCCCCTCCAAAATAACCTAGTTGCTCATGAGGAAGGAGAGGAGATAGATGAGCTTGACTCTGAAATTCACTGTATTGAAGAAACTTCCCCTTTTCCCCATTTGACTCAGTCTGCATATGAAGAATCCCTTATGAACATTCAAATCAATGAGTTAGGTAAAGGGGAAAAGGCCAAAAACACCTCTAGCAGATACCCTCTCAGGTCAAATAAGAAGGAAGGAAACTTTGACAACCAAGATCAACCCCTCATAGAAGAAAGGCCTACTAAATCTGCAACAACCACTACTAAAGAAAATAAAACTTAGAATGCTTCGCCAGTGGTCAAAGAAGATGTCTCTAAGGTAAAGGAATCCCCCAAGACTATTTCCTCCTTTAATTTTGAGCATGAAATTCAAAAGATCAGAATTCCCATGCCCCTCTCAGAGCTAGTTAAAAATGAAGACTTCAAAAGGTCCCTCTCCAAATTGCTACAATCTGAGTCCCCCCAGCCTTCCTATGACTCAGTGAACCTTCAAGATGAAAAGATAGAAGTCATCCTAGGTCCCATGGTGGAAGATAGAGATGATTCATCCCCTCCCTTCTACACCTCCCTGAACATACATGATAAAGTGTTGCATAATTGAATCATGGATTCATGAGCTTCCCACAACCTTATGCCCAAAATAGTCATGGAAGAGTTGGGACTGAAAGTGACAAAGGCTTATCATGATTTGTACTCTTTTGATTCAAGGAGGGTGCAATGTCTTGGAATAATAAAAGACTTGGTGGTCTCTTTATTTCAGCTTCCAATGAAGAGTGTGGTCATGGACAATGTGGTAGCTGATGTTCCCCCATAGTTTGGCATGTTGTTGTCTAGGTCTTGGATTAAAAGACTTGGAGGGACGTTACAGATGGATCTCACATATACCGACTATTGTGCCTCCTTTGTCACCTTAGTGAGAAAAATGGAGGTGCTTGCAAGATCAGTTGGGTCTGTTGAGTAGGACAGCTACAAGGAAAAGAGTTAGGGAAGGAAATAAAAGACTACAAGTAAAGATTAAACTAAGAAATACAATAACAATTAAATTCATGAGCATAGGGACATAGAAACAAAAAGAAGCATAAGACCCATGTCACCAATTTTGAGGCTGATCTATTAGTGAAAAAAAATCACCAAGAAGAAAGGGGACTATGAGTTCCTTCTTCCTCCAAGGGAGGGCTCTTGGACCCCCACTAGCAAGCTCTTCTTACAACAAAAAGAAAAATGGAAAGTGATGAAAGAACTCTTTACAAATCCACTCAATGAGTGAGATGGATTACACAATGCAATGGTGCAAATATTCTCTTGACAAGGATGAAGTCCTCAAGAGGATAGAGGTAGCATAACATTACTTTGAATTCCTTGAAGAAATGAGGTGCATCAATGGTTTTTTATAGCATTAATTTGGGTTATTGTTTAACTGCTTTGTAGTGTGAAAAGAGGCCAATTAGGGAATTCCTAGGTCTTTGACCATACCACCAGTCAGATCCAGTCTAGATTTGAGGGTCAAATAAGATTGGGAGTTGAACCATAAGTGGTTGGGAGGCCGACCACTTCCATAAATGTGTCATTTAGCAGGTGCACGCCTTTTTGAGCTAATAGTCCCGCATCGTGCGCAGGTGCACGCATTCTACGTTTTTGTTATGTGCATGTGCACGCGCGCCCAGTGTCTTCATAGCGCCCTTCAATTTTTCACTACTTTGTATGGTTTTTGACCCTTTTATGAATGCTTTGGTATTAATTTAGGTCCATGGATGACTTCATTGTTGTCTGACGATGCTGAGTTCTTGTAACCATGTGCAGATGAAATTTCAGTGATAACAGATGCCCCCTGATGGATGAGGTTAGGAGCATACGTATGGATGAAATCCATCAATGTTTCTTCTACTGAGAATGTTGGTGTAAGAGAGAGAAATAGTGGGATCGTCCAGAGCAATCCGTTGGAGGGAAAAGGAACTAGTAGGACCCGACCTTCCATGAGGTGCGTAAAATAGTAAACTGTGTACAAACGAGGCGGGCATGCCCCATGCTCGTGTTATGTAACTCCAAAAAGATGATGGAAGTGTTGGTGTAGACAACTGTAGCACCCGTGGGGGTGGTTGAAAATAAAGGCAGAAGACAATTCTACAAATGAATATACTCTGAATAGTAGGCAGTGAGTGTGGTAATAAGTATCACCGATTATGTGGGCAGTGATAGACCAACCAATTTCAGAGGTCTTCGGAAAATGAAAGAACTAACTGCAATAGCCACAAAGTAAGACCCACTAGAACATGAGAAAGTGTTGGCTTCAAATGTTACGGGGGTCAACGACAACAGGGAGCAATGGTGTTTCACCCTGTGTCATCTAAGATCTCTCATTGAGTGGATAATGAGAATCAAGATACTGTCGCCCTTCTAGAAAACTGTGTTGATGTCGACAAAAAGGAGGATGTGACTCCCAGAAGCAAAGGGCTTCATGAAATCTACTAGGTGAGGTGAGGAAGTTGAGGAGGTACAGGGACGAAGTCAAGATGTTGGAAGACTCAAGACTGCCCTTGGTTGGAGTTTGTGGGAGATAAAAAGTGGCCGCAATCGTGCAACGAGGTCAAGTGTCAGGGGGACGACAAGACCGGGGATAAGTTGTGCCAAAGGTGGGACAAGGTGAACAAATTCAGAGAGCAGAGGTAAGTGGCCTGTGGGGTACTTTGAAGATATGGACAATGTTGGAAAGGGTAGATGGTAAGGAGTTCCCCAACCAAGGGTGACATTGGTTTCACTTTGACAAAACAGGAAAAAGGTCGCCAGAGGTGATGACAAAAAAGGGGTAATATAACTGCTGGAAAAAGGCGTTTGTACAATAAATAAAGAATATTGTTGGGAGAAGTGTACAAATATAGAAACAAATGCCCTAGTGTGATATGGTTGGCCCGGGTAGGACGCAATGTGCTCGGAGAAATGGTGGAGGGTGGGGGCCCCATGGGTGGGTTTCTGTATGAGGTAAATGAAATGAAGGGAAATTTTACAGATGGGCAAACTGATTGTGGATGAAATGGAAGGCTCATGATACTGCGGAGGTGCGGTAAAAAATATAACCATGAAGAGATAATCTGGGAGTCCATTGGGAAAGCTAGCAAAATGAGGAGAATGAGTATTTGGTTGATTCACGACATGATGGAAGACTGTCAGGACTCCCATCCCTAAAGTGGTTTTGAGAAAAAACATGAGTGTCAGCAGTGCCAAAAGGTGCTATAAATGGGATGACTCATGTGGGTAAGAATGCTACCGAGTGATAGTACTTGAAAACACAAAATGGAGGTATGGGTACTGCAGAGCTGGGAATGAGGATCCTAGAGGCAACTGTCAAAGGGTGTGACTGGAAATGTAAGTGAGATATAGAGGGAAAGACTATGTTAGCGTCGTAAGTCACTCCTGGATTGCTTGTAGGAGAATAGCCCGACACCCATCAATTTATGTCACGATAGTTTTGAAAGGATGATCAAATGGAGGTAAAGACTCAAGGAAGTATCATTCTAACTTAGGGACTGGGTCTAGCATGTATGGGACAAAGGAGGGGACTGGGTCTTGATCTAACTTCAGCCAGTGGGTTGATTAAAAGGTGGACAGGTAGAAGACTCGGTAGGAGGGGTGAACAAACTACTTTGGGAAACAGGCTTTCAGCAGCATGTAGAGGAAAGACTCTGAATGCAATATCCTCTTGGTTCAGGGTCTCGAGAAACTGAAAGGGCACTTGACTGGATCCTCCAATTCCAAGTTGCTTAGTGCTGGGAAAAATCACAAGGACTGATCAGAGACAACGTAACTATTACAGTGATCCATTACAACAACATCCTATAACAGCTACAACTTGACTGGATCCTCCAATTCTGAGCTGCTCTAACACAGTATAACAAAGATGTAAAAAAACTGGTATTCATAAGGCAAGAAGTCTCAGAAGTCCATGCATAACTAGAATAACAGTGCTTCATTAAAAATTTACAACCGGGAGCTCTGATCAACCATCGATAGATACAAAAATGGTGAAAACGCCTTCATATACTCAAACCAACAACAACAACAAAATCGAAACGTTGCATTAAAAGATTTGCGTCTGCATGGCTTCTGATAATCTGCGCCTGCAATCTTTGACTAATTGTGCATCTACGGTGGATGCGATCGAACTTCTGACAGCTCCGTAAGTGAATCGACGTGCTCTTAAGTTGTCGCCAGAATTTCCCATTATGGCGAAGGCGATGTCTAACCACCACCAACTACCTCAATAACTGCTTCATGGGGATTGAGAACGGCCCGACCAACTCGACATTTTAGTGACGTGGGAGGCCCCTTGCACTGCCACCTGGATTAGCTAAATGGCCTGATGAATAGGCGTGGAGGCCAGTGTAGAGGATGGAGCGCATAGTAGGATTCATGACACCAAGACTATGAGGGTGAAATAAGGAGTGATGAGGTGTGAGGGAGGTGATAGGGGAAGATACGTGGCAGAAGGTGATAAGCAGAGGGGGCAGGAGATGAGGTATAATGGGCACATTTTTTATGGAGGATGACGTGGAAAGGAGCAGGACACATGGCAGGGGACGAGGAGGCTAAAGGGAGCGAGCCTCATCACACGACCAGGAGGAGAATAGATGGCAGGGGGGGAGGATGGTCCACAAGCTGACATGATGGGGGAAGGGCCCACGTTGATTAACAATAGAGCGACTAAGAAGGATGAGATCACCTGAGCGCCATTGATCCGGGCGCTAAGATCTTAGCCATTGGAGAGATACGCCCTGGATTCTGGACCCCCCCCC
>SNQJ01S0081804.1:0-22942 GCA_010110895.2 Picea sitchensis
TTCAAAAACCAACTTAGACTTTAATCGAACTTTGATGTTAGTCAACTATCTAAATTTTCAAACATTAGCTTACCATAGGCACTATTGGCTTCCTCTATTCAACTTCCTTCATTATCATGATCCATTTCGGATCAAAACTCTCTTTTTCAACTATTTTAAAGTCCCATGAAAACTTAGACAATTTCTAGAGCCTAGTTCTTCAATAGTACTCTTTTGAATCAAACTATTTAAAACCTTCTCTTATCTTTGTCAAGTTAGTTTATTGATTGAAGCTTTGTAAAATATTGAGAAAAGTCATTAGGTTCACTTTTGAATCCCACCTCTCATGAGTGTCTTCTTTATGAGTATTCCCAATACTCATGTTGACATGCTTGTGAAGTTTTCCTTTACTCTCAAGTTTACCTTCTTTACGAGTCTACCAATGTTGGTTTAATGGTGGCATGCCTTTTCTTTAAGGCTTGCCCATGCTTTGCATACTAGTTTAGTACAAGTGTCCTTCAAAATGATTTTTCTTTCCCAAGACTTTTTTTCCCTTAGAAATAAATCATTGGGAAACTTATGGGCAACTTCCCCATTTCAAGGATTTTTTCCCTTAGAAATAAATCATTGGGAAACTTATGGGCACTTTCCCCATTTCAAGGATGATGCCTAGTGTAAACCTAACAATGTAGATTTAGTGTGCCTAATCCCATAGGAATTGAACTAGGGACTTATATAGTGTACTAGATTACCTAGATTACATGGATTATTAATACTTATCATATAATAAGAGTCTCAAGGATGATTTTAGGGGCTAAATTTCACTCATGGGCTAATTTTCCATGGTTTTTCCAAAAATGAGATTCGCTATTTTAAAAATGATTCGCCCAAATTCTATAGGATAAAGTGATTTTACCTTAAAAATAGCCAAAAATTTATAAAAACTATATAAAATACTTAGAAATTTGAATATTTTTACAAAAATATTGCTAAACATTTATAGTTGACATATGAAGGATTAATAAGATTCGCCAAGGTTTTTACATTTCAAAATAAATTTCCATGCTTAAAATCATCCCAAAATAAGATTCAATTAGAGATTGTATTTCACATCTTATGTGTTGAACTTTGCACATGAGTGAGATTTCCTACATCATTAATGTCACAGATTGTATTTCGCACCTTATGTGTCAAACTCTACTGAGGATTGGAATTTCCCATTGTTGGCCCTTGGTTATGGAAGGAAGCAGAGAACAAGGAAGAAAAGGTGAAAACTGAACTTTGCGGGAGACACATTAACTATCACTGGGTCAAAGTAAGCAAAAGAGCAGAAAAGATGGAGTGAAGTAAGAAAATACAAGCCATTGGACGAGAGGATCAAGAATGACATATCAACAAGGAAGAAGGATCATGGACAACTCAACAAGTGGAAAAAGACACCTTTGGATGCTTTGGAGCACCGTGTGAGAAAGAAGGAAAGACAGGCTGGTGAAGCCTGGAAAAATCGGATCAAGTTGACCTAGGGTTTTAGACACCTAGGGTTTTGGCACCTAGGTTTCGGCCTAAGGCTATCGGTGAGGGACTATTTTGCATAAATAGAGGTCGAGAGGACCTGGGTCGGGTCGGTACTGTTGTTAAGCATTGTTATTGATTGTTGTTCATTGAGAGAATATTGTATTGTGAGCGGAAGAAGGGATGAGAGTAAGAGCCTTCTGGCATTGTAAGATCTTCAACTGGGTGCGAAGATCAAGTCCTACAGTTGGGTGCGAAGGAGGTGGAGAGAGAGAGAAGAAGAAGAAGATCTGCTGGCAGAGAGCGCAGACAAGAACTATAAGCTTTATCTTAATTTATCATAAGCACAGTTCTGTGGACATAGCCCTAGGGAGAGGGTGAACCACATATATCTAGTGTTATGTGTGTATGATTGATTCTTTATCTTTGTCTTTGATATACTGTTATTGCATTATTGTATTAGATCAGATCTATAAGAAGGTGGAGTAGATCTTAGTGATAAGTAAGCTAGGTACACTGTGTTGTATTGTGTTAAGATCCACTTGATATTCCCCTGGTTGTAGACATCCCTGTCCTGCAACCCCCCCATAGCTACTTCAGGTGAGACTACATCTACTTCACAGGTGTTTCCAAGAGGACCAATAGTTAGGGTTTGTTGGTGCACTCTTGGAGTGAACCTTGGGTCTGCCCCTGTGCCAACAAATGGTTCCATTGCTGGGACCAGAATCTTTGTGAGGGAATGCCAGGGTGGTTCCCATCGAAGATAGAGATTCAAAAGTGGACAGAAGATCAAGAAAGGGACTTCGTTGAAGCCCAAAACAAGAACACTAAGTTAAGTACTGAATATTGGCTACAAAGATACATTTTCACTGACATCCATGAGATCTTCTTTGGAGGAATCCATCAGGAGTTGTTTGAGTGGTTGGCTAGGTTAGATGATACCTAGTTCGAGATCAGATCTAGACCCCCTGTAGTTTGGACGTCGACGCTGATCCAGAAGGTTAAAAGAGTCAACAACTCTGTATCCAGAGAAGTAGATCATTGGTTTGATAGTACCATTGGAGGGTATATCACCGAATTTGTTGTTGACAAAGTAGAATCGTATAGCCAAGTTGAGAGATACATTTTCAAAGGACCCAGAGGGAAATTTTTGCATTTTCTGAAGTTAAGAATCAAGATGTTCTTGCATGAGAAGAACATTCTAAAGATATAGTAGATTGGTTGAAGCCAGAAAAGGTAATGTTCAAAAATTCGGATAGCGACAGTGACACAGAAGATGGACATACGCGCAGTGGGAGAGTGTTTAGAGGGGTTCACCTTGAGAACCTGTTCAAGAAAAACTATGGATAAGAAAGTTTATACAGTGGGGAAGAGGCAGATCTAACAGACGAAGAACGTCCAGAACCGACTAGGCTAGAGGAAGGAGAAACTGAAGAACTTCGCCAGGACAAGCCAGAAAACTCAGGAACTGCGCAGATTGCTGAAGTAAGTATCATTAACCCTCTTGTTGTTTCAACAACACTAGGTAATCAAAGTCACCAGAGTCCTCAGAGTGTTACTATTAGCAGTTCAACATCTACTCAGACAGGAAACCCAGGCAGCTCTATGGTGGACGAGATGAGGTTACCTATCTTTAGAGTGGATGGATCTGAAGACCCAGATCAACACTGGTTCCTGTGTGAAGCTGTGTGGAATATTAAGAATGTCACTAATGAGGCCGTCAAAAGAACCCAGTTCAACACCAATCTTAGAGATCGCGCACTGAGTTGGTACATGAATCTTGCCCAAGGACTTACACAGCCCCAACCATTGAATGAGATCAAGAACGCGTTGATTGCAGAATTCAAGAAACCCAAATCGAAGTCACAATGCATTACAAAGCTGAAGGAGATAAAACAAAAGGTTTCCGAACCTGTCTGGGAATTCGATCAAGGATTAAAGACCTTAACATGCTGATTAAACATTAAGATCCCAGATGAACAAAACAAAGAATGGTTCATCGTTGCGTTGTCACCACACATCAGAGTTCCTTTGATGCAACAGAAAATTGCTTCATAGTCTGAGGCGCTGGAGATCGCCATGAATCTTGAATCAACCCCTATGGGAGAATCCAGCTTGGGTATGAGCCAGATCTTGAGCCAGCTGACCAGTTTGTCTTTACAGGTTGAAGACATAAAAAAAGATAAGGGAAAGGACAAAAGAGAAGACATCCCGTGTGTCAAATGCAGAACAGAGGGCCATGATAAGGAACACTGCCCTGCATTTCATGAATATATGGCCTCAGGAGCTCCGAGCCCCTTAAAGCAAGTCACATTGCCCTGGTGCGAAGTATGCAGAAACCGACATCGCCCTAGTGAGTGCTATTACATGAAGAGGTATGTTCAGACACCTGCAAACCTATATTGCACCTTCTGTAAGTCAGTAGGGAATGATGATAGAGACTGTAGGGCCTACGAACTCATGCATGAAAGGTCAAGAGATGTATACAAGATCCAAGGCAAAGTACAACAATAAGGAAAAACTATGTAGTACAACTCCCCGGGAAGAGGAAACTTCAATCCTTGCGGTGGATACAGAGGATGAGGAGGAGGAATGGGTCGAGGCCGAGGACAGATAATGTTTTATAACTGTGCACAACCAGGACATCTAGCAAGGTATTGTTAGAACCCTTGTACTACTTGCAGTTATTGCAATTCTTTTGAGCATGTTATAGAAGGTTGCCCCATACTGTTGGCTAAGCTTCAAGAAAGACGAGGACCTCAGCAGAACCTGCAAGTGTAGTTAATATATGTTGAACCTCTCGGAGTAGACCCTAGAGTCACTGTTATTACTCGAGAAGGCGTTGTTACAGGAGAAGATAGAGTGACCCAGGAAAAGACTATAGAAGACTCAGGAGTCAGAAAAGCTGTGGATAAGACTCAAAATTTTGATTCCAAGAAAGAAAGATGAACATTTGAAGATGCGAGGAAATAATTTAGAAGAGATCAAGGCTCATCATCAAGAACATGGATAGAAGTAAGAGAATATGGAATGCCACCGATATTCGATCAGTCTTCTTTGCCGAGAGAGGGAAAAAAGGTAAGCAAGCTCATGGAATTTCTATATACTTGTATTAAGCTAATCCAGGATGAAAACGCTGTAAAGGAACTTCATAATTTAATCAAGCAATACGAACTAGGAAAGATAAACCCTTTGCTGAATAGGGAAGTACACGAAATTGGGAAAAGGAGAAGGACAAACAAAGAATTACACTTGAATGCTCAAATAGGAGAGTATGATATAGACTATGTGGTCCTCGACTTAGGGTCGCAGGTCAATGCCATGACAAAACAAACTTGGGCACTAATGGGAAAACCGAGGTTAGTCTATTCCCCTATAAGGATTAGAATGGCTAATCAACAAGCCGTCAGCCCATTTGGATGACTGGAGCATGTCCCTGTGGACATCAATGGAGTGAGGACCTTTGTAGATTTTGAGGTCATTAAAATTGTTGATGACAACTGCCCTTACCCGACGCTGTTAGGAATTGATTGGGCATTCAACAACTCTACTATTGTTGATTTGAAGAAGAGACGTATGAAATTTGAAAGAGACGACCTAAGGGTCATTACACCTTTAGATCCATATGAAGGTCAGAGATACACATAACCCATCAGTGAAGAAGACCACACATATGAAGTATGAATATCTACAAACTGACCGCCAGACAATAAGATTACATCAACCCTACAACTGATGGGAATTTGAGCCGGTGAAGTGACAATGCGTGCTCATCATATTCAGAAGAAGCACAAGAGAACCGGAAGAACCATATGTATGAGGTATCTACAAGAAGATTGTGCCAGATTAACCAGAGAAGTTCGCTGGATCAGCACAACAGTGAGTAACGTACCCACATTTGATGGTCTAAACCCGTTAGAAGCCTTCTTATCAGATTTTGAAATAAGTGTACCAACACAACAACGATTGTTGGCAATGGATGAGGCCCTGAAATCCACACCAACAAGATGGTGGGGGACACATAAAAAAAACATCACAGACTGGACACAATGTCGAACCTTAATGAGAGCACGATTCTCAGCACGAGCAGTAAGTTGCGAAGTAAGATATACCGGTCGAAGTTGCCCAACGAACCATGTGCAAAGATGTGAACATGCCTGGAGTGACATTCCTCGAGAACAATCGGTGCATAGATTCATTAACACATTGGACATGACCCTTATCAACTGGTACCTTCAAGCGGAGCTGCACCTTGTCACTATAGATTGGGAAGGTATGATTCAGAACTTTGTAACCACCTTTTTATTTGAAAGTGAATATCCTTCAGTAGACCAAGCATTGCAGATCGTGAGACAGAAGGTATTTAAGGCGACATCCAGCCTCCCTATGGAATAAGAAGAGGACGAATGGACTGCGCCTCTCCAGAAATTGCAGAGTTGCTACAACATCAATACCGATGATGATGATGATCCCAGAAAGGTAAACATTACTGAAACAGAAGGCCAAAGAAATGTAGAAGGTCCAGGAGTTGAGATACCATTTATTGGTTAGCCAATCAAGATTAAAAAAGTCAATATTGGAACAGAGGAGACACTGAAGCTTGCCAATGTCAGAGATTATTGAGATGCTGCTACCATTGACAAAATTACAGAGCTACTGCATGAATATTAGGAATTTTTTCCCACCAAGTTCACTGATATGAAGGGAATCAAAGGACCTATGGGAGAGATGAGAATATCTTTGAAACCGGATGCGAAGTCAGTCAAGCAAAGACCCTATAGATTAAACCCGAAATACAAGGAAAAAGTGAAGATTGAGCTCGATAGATTGCTGGAAGTAGGGATTATTGAACCTGTTGAAGAATCCGAGTGGATCATCCCTATGGTCGTACAAGACAAGAAGACAGGAGAAATAAGGATATGTGTGGACCTCAGAAAGTTAAACGATGCTTGTTTGCATGACCCTTTCCCTAAACCATTCACTGATGAAGTATTAGACAACGTGGGAGGCCAGGAGGTATATTCTTTCACAGATGGATTTTCAGGATACCATCAGATCCTGATTGCCAAGGAGGACCGCCACAAGACCACGTTTGCCATAGAATGGGGATCCTACCAATACACAGTGATTCCATTTGGAATGAAGAATGTGCCAGCTATCTTTTCCAGGGTGGTGGTCGAAGCGTTCAAAGAATTTTTGCATAAATTTTTAGAATCTTATTTTGATGACTGAACTGTGTTTAGTTTGTTGAAAAATCATATTGAATGTCTAAGGCTAATGTTGGATAAATGAAGGTAGTGTCAAATTGCTTTGAATTTGAATAAGTGCATCTTCTTCTCACCATTCAGAGTGTTATTAGGCCATATTGTATGCAAGCAAGGATTGTTGGTTGATCCATCTAAAATTGCAATTATAGCTGATTTTCCACCTCCGAATTCAGTCAAACAACTGTGCACTGCGCTAGGACATACTGACTATTACAGGAAATTCATTAAAGGCTATGCCCAAATTACAACACCGATGGAGAAGCTACTAAAGAAGGACTACCAGTTTGGTTGGACAGATGAATGCCAACAGAGCTTCGACACACTGAAACAGAAGATGGTCACTGCGCCCATTATGGTCTTTCTAGATTAGAGTAAAGAGATTCATGTGCATGTCGATGCATCTTCTATTGCATTGGGAGCAGTACTGGCACAACCAGGAGAAGGAGACATCGATCACCCATTAGCCTTTGCTAGCAGGAAGTTATCCACAACAGAAATCAACTACACCACTATCGAGAGGGAAGGATTAGCCATGGTGTATGCGTTGCAAAAATTCCGCCACTACTTGTTGGGGGGACACTTTAAAATGTTCACAGATCACTCCGCACTGAAATATCTAGTCAACAAGCTAGTGTTGGGGGGGTGCATATGCAGATGGCTTCTGCTGTTTCAAGAATATGATTTTGAGATCATAGTTAAGACAGGAAGAATGAACAAGGGCCCTGACCACTTGTTGACGTTGAAACATGGAGAAGAACCCACCAGTTTGGAGGATACACTGTTGGATGCACAACTTCTCGCCATTAGGAAGATTGATGACCACTTCTCAGACATAGTCCAGTTCCTGTCAACAGGAATGGAACCTAGTGAGTATACAATTCCATAGAAGAAACAACTAGTAGTGCATGATGCATAATTTTCACTGATAGCGGGTCAGCTATACAAGATGGGACTTGATGAGATACTAAGAAGATGTGTTATGGAGGCA
Organism: Picea sitchensis; assembly: GCA_010110895.2. Lineage (NCBI taxonomy): Eukaryota > Viridiplantae > Streptophyta > Pinopsida > Pinales > Pinaceae > Picea > Picea sitchensis. The sequence continues at coordinate 7,747 of SNQJ01S0081804.1, forward strand.
GAACGCCCACTGATCCTCGTAGAAGCTCGTGAAGGCATCGCAGGGGGACATTATGTAGGGAAAACAACTGTGCAAAAGGTTATGCGAGCTAGCCTTTGGTGGCCTACCTTACACAGAGATGCTAAGTATTATGCTAGAGCCTGTGATGTGTGCCAGAGAGTTGGGAGACCATCCAGAAGAGATGAAATGTCGTTAGCACCGCAGATGACCCTACAATCATTTGAAAAATGGGCCATTGACTTCGTAGGACCTATCAACCCACCATGGAAGCGCACAGGAGGAACGTATATCATTACTGCGACATAATACTTAACTAGATGGGCTGAAGACAAAACAATTAAAGACTGTAGTGCAACTACAATTGCACGTTTTACATTTGATGACATAATAACCAGGTTTGGATGCCCCAAGATCCTTATGAGTGATCAAGGCACACATTTTATCAATAAGACAGTTGAAGCCCTGACTGAAGAATTTTCATTCCACCATCAGAAGAGCACACCTTACCATCCACAAGCAAATGGAACAGTTGAAGCATTCAATAATATATTGGAGACAACATTAATAAAGATTTGCATTATGAATAGGGATGATTGGGACTTAAGAGTACCTGTAGTACTATGGGCCTATCGAACCACTTGCAAGAAATTAACAATGCAGACTCCTTTCAAGTTAGTTTATGGTCTCGAAGTTGTTGTCTCGATGGAATACTTGGTACCAAGCTTAAGAATTGCTACTTTTACAGGTATGGATGACACTGGTGTTGTTCAGGAAAGGCTCTCACAATTGGTTGAACTGGAAGAAGACATATTCATTGCAGGATTCCACCAACAGGTCCAGAAGGAACGAGAGAAGGCATATCATGACAGGCACATCAAGAAGAAGATACTCAAGCAAGGTGATTTAGTACTGGTGTACGACAATAAGTTTATAAGACACCCAAGGAAGTTCAGAACGCATTGGCTAGGACCATATGAGATTGCCTATGATACAAAAGGAGGAGTTGCGCAACTGCAAACATTGAAGGGAGAATGGAAGGAAGGATTGGTGAATGGGAGTTGGTTGAAGTTGTACTATGACAATCAGCTGCCTTGCATCTCTCAGTGAAAACAAGAGGAAAAGGGTCTAGGTACCAGGTGCAGTTGAAACTAGGTACCAGACACGGAAAAGACAGTCTGCACAAGGAGGGAGAGGAGGCATAAAGCAGAAACCAAGGTTGCCCTGTGCAGTCCAAAGTTGAAGAAAAATAAAAGGATCAGATTCAAAGTGCCTTGGGATGAGTCACATGTGAGTGTTGGGGGCCTGTTGACCCTTTGTTATGGAAGGAATAGGAGAACAAAGAAGAAAAGGTGAAAAGTGAACTTCGCGGGAGACATAGTAACTATCACTGGGTCAAAGTAAGCAAAAGAGAAGAAAAGATGGAGAGAAGTAAGAAAATGCAAGTCGTTGGACGAGAGGATCAAGAATGACAGATCAACAAGGAAGAAGGATCGTGGACAACTCAGTAAGTGGAAAAATCCATCATTGGATGCTTTGGAGCACCGCGCGAGAAGGAAGAAAAGATAGGCTGGCGAAGCCTGGAAAAAACGGATCAAGTTGACCTAGGGTTTTAGACACTTAGTGTTTTGATATTTTAGGGCTTTGGCACCTAGGTTTCAGACTAAGTCTGTCGGTGAGGGACTATTTTGCATAAATAGAGGTCGAGAGGACCTGGGTCGGGTCGGTACTGTTGTTAAGCATTGTTACTGATTGTTGTTCATTAAGAGAATATTGTATTGTGAGCCGAAGAAGGGCTGAGAGTAAGAGCCTTCTGGCATTGTAATATCTTTAGCTGGGTGCGAAGATCAAGTCCTGCAGCTGGGTGTGCAGGAGGGGGAGATAGAGAGAAGAAGAAGAAGATCTGCTGGAAGAGAGCGCAGACAAGAACTGTAAGCTTTATCTTAATATATCATAAGCACAACTCCGTCGACGTAGCCCTAGGGAGAGGGTGAACCACGTATATCTAGTGTTATGTGTGTATGATTGATGCTTTATCTTTGTCTTTGATATACTGTTATTGCATTATTGTATTAGATCAGATCTATAAGAAGGTGGAGTAGATCTTAGTCATAAGTAAGCTAGGTACACTGCGTTGTATTGTGTTAAGTTCCACTTGATATTCCCCTGGTTGTAGACATCCCTGTCCTACAACCCCCCCATAGCTACTTCAGGTGAGATTGGATATGCTTCACAGGTGTTTCTAAGAGGGTCAGTAGTTAGGGCTTGTTGGTGTGCTCTTGGAGTGAACCTTGGGTCTGCTCCTGTGCCAACACCCATATCATCAGTATTGGAGCTATCTAATCCAACATATTTGGATATTGGCTATTATTAATGTCAGAGATTGTATTTCACACCTTATGTGTTGAACTCTAATGACAAATGGAATCTCCCTCATCATTATTATTGGAACTGCATTGAACACTCTAATGAAGAGTGAAATTTCCCACATGGTATTGGAGCTATCCAATCCAACATATTTGGGTATTGACTTCTTAAATTTTAACTATTGGCTATCATTAATGTCAGAGATTGTATTTCACACCTTATGTGTTGAACTCTACTGACTAGTGGAATTTCCCACATCATTGGTATCAGAGCTATCCAATCCAATAGTTTTGAGTATTAGTTTTTGAATTTTTTTTTTTCCTATCTCAAGAGGGTTTGTGGCTGAATATTTTGTTCACTCATAGATGTTTGTGAATTATTGGTTTATGCGATGTTCAATTTGCATGGAGTCCATTGTAGTGAGTTTTCTATCAGAGAAAATATTGGGCAAATGCCATAATGTCCAGTTTGCATGTCACAAGTAGTAATAGTAAGTCTATGTACATGCACCAATTAAGCACAGGTACCATGGTTCCAATTGTATAAGGAAACAAAGATGACACTAATTATCTTGTGTATGTTCATTTTGGGATGCCTCCAAAGTCAAACCTGAAGATGAATTTTAAGATTGCCTAGGACGTGTCATGGTTAGGGTGTGATTACAACGTTGGGTCCTTTACTTATGAGCGACCGAATTCTAAGTCATGCTATCGCCAGGTGGAAGGAATAGTGTGCAATGATAAACGACTGATAAAGTTTGATCTTTCAATGTAAGAGATCGTATACATAGTCGTTCTCCAAAGTTGAATGGAATCCGACGAAATCCTTGTGTTTTTGGTCGTAATTGACTGGACGGTGTAGATTTGATCGGGGTGATTCCCTTCCCTGAATAAATGGCCTTGAAGATCCTTGTACACTTACTCCTCGTAAAGTTCCGACGATGATACATACATCGTCAGGGTAGTTGGTTGTGTGTCTTTTCTTCCGGAGAAAAAACGCCGACGACGATATCGTCAGATCGGAATGGTTGAGTTTTGTAATTGATCCACAACATGAAAACCTCCGACGACGATGGATTTGGCCCACGGACAGGCGCTTGGTTGCGTGGGATTAAAGGTTTGGCGCCAAAGGGAGAACAAGGCACTCAAATTAATTTGTTCATTGGTGCGAGAATATAGTGGTTTGGGCTCTGCCAAAGAAGGATCCGAGGGTGATTAGAGAAATCGGGGAAACTGAATTCAAAGATGTCAACACAGTTGTTAAAGAACTTTGTCAAGAAGGAAATCAGACCTGGTAGGTCTACATCATTTTTGGTATCAGAGCATACAACAAGTGTGCCATAAAGAAGGGGAATATGGCACCCAGAAGAAGAGGTCGGGGAATACTAGTTACAAATGCATAATTGCAACAGGAGGTGAGACAACTCCGAGCAAGGATGAAATTCATGGAGACTACCGAGAAGAGGGAGCCTGACACAAGAGATGTCAAAAAAAGTGAAGAGACAACAACCTCTGAGGAAGAGGAAGAAGAATAAACAACATAAGAGAAATTGATAAGGATGGTCACAAAGGTCATTGCCAGACCAAAGGTAGAGGTACCAATGCATGAATGTAACTTGGATGTTGAAGAATTGATTGACCAGATTAATGCTTTGGATAAATATTTTGATTATGAGGATGTAGATGAAGGGGAGAAGGTAAAGTATGCAATGACAAGGCTAAAAGGTCATGCAACTCTATGGTAGGATGAATTGCAAGCAGAAAATAATCGAAAAGGTAAAGCCAATATTAAGAGTTGGGACAAAATGATTTCTAATTTCAAAAGTAAGTTCATGCCTAAGGATTATTAGCTAAATTTATTTAGATAATTGCAGAATCCCAGACAAAAGACTATGACAGTAAAGGTGTAAGGTACCCGATCTATTATATTAGCAGAATAGAGAAATAGTGCAGAGAATAATACAGAGATAGCAACATAATACTGAAATATTGTAGAGATAACACCGGAACAACAAATTATATGGAACCACAACACCATAATTATACCTTTTATTGTTAGGAAACAATCTTCACTCGTCTCTTCGAGGGGGCAACTTCCATCAGAGCAGAACTCTACTACAATAATTTTCCAAGACAAAACTTCTCATACCCTCTACTCTTATTTATACTAAATCTATCTATCCAAAAGAACAATCTAGAGGAAGATACTTCTAGCAGCGGAAGCTTCTATTAGGTCTTACAATTGACTTATTCCTCCTTATTGCTAGGCCTTATTAATATTGACCTTTATTACATGGAAATATATTATTCGACCCATTTGAGGGGTTACGTAGGTTAGGTCTCTAACATGCCCTCCCCCTTAAAATAAGCCTTGTCCTTAAGGCTTGAGATGAGGAAATTGCTGCAGAATGCTAGCTGGCTCCGAGGTGGCATTGAATGGAGTTGTATCTTTTCATCGAAATAACACTTCCTTGATGGTGCACTGACGAAGACGATGCTCACATTGGTCTAAAACTACTTGTGGCTGCTACCAGATGGATCCTTCTTCATTCAACTCGGGAAGGCTGATTTGAGTTTGACACTTAGTTCCAATCATCTTCTTTAAGCATGAGACATGAAAAACATGATGGAGCTTGGAAGAACTAGGCAAAGCTAAATGATAGACCACCTGTCCCATGCACTTGAGAACTATATAAGGACCATAAAATTTGGGTGCCATTTTCTCACAATGTTCAACCTTGAGTGAAGTTTGTTTACAAGGTTGCAAACGAAGAAATACCCAGTTTCCTTCAACAAATTGACATTCTAAGCGACCTTGATCAGCTTGTTGCTTCATGCGATTCTGAGCCATAACCAAATTCTCTTTGAGGGTACGAAAATAGCCTCTCGAACTGTAAGCATTTGGTCAACCGCCTGAACCTTTGGGACACCTGGCATGTAGGAGAGAAAGAAAGGTGGCTTTTGTCCATATACTGCTTTAAAAGGAGTCATGTGAGTAGTTGTATGGTAAAAAGTGTTGTACCACCATTCAACTAATGGTAACCATTGAGTCCATTGATTTTTCCTTTCAGAGGAAAAACACCTCAAATAAGTCTCCAAACACTTGTTGACAACTTCAGTTTGACCATCAGTCTGGGGATGATAGGTGGTGCTGAGATTCAATTGGGTGCCCTGTAGCCTAAAAAGTTCTTGCCAAAAATTGTTGGTGAAAGTGAGGTATCGATCATAAACAATAGAATGAGGCATGCCATGAAGCTTGAAGACATGATTCATGAAAAGTTGAGCCAAAGTGGATGCAGCATATGGATGTTGAAGAGCACATAAATGAGCATACTTGGAAAGACGATCAACTACCACCATGATGACTGACTTATTTCTTAATTTAGGTAATCCTACAATGAAATCCATAGAGATGTGCCTCCAAATAGTGGATGGAATCAGAATCAATAGGAGTGTGCCAGGGGATTTGATTGTTTCTCCCTTGTTACGTTGACAAGCATCACATTCGGCCACAAAAGTGCAAACGTCCTTTTTCATACCATCCCATAAAAAAGAATGTTTGACTCTGTCATAGGTTTTGGTAAACCCTGAGTGCCTAGTTGTGGGAGTAGCATGAAGCTCATAAAGCACCGTGGATTTAAGTTGTGTCTTCTTACTTAAATACAAACAGACTTTGTAGTGAAGCTCATCATTGTGCCAAGACTACCCTGGGGAAATTGGAGAATTGTCTTGCAACTGTTGGATTAGATGAGAAATTTTAGGATCTTGTAGTCATTCTTGGCGAACAACTTGGAGCCAATCTGGGACAATGAAGGATAGGGAGAAAAGGGACCCTTCACCTTCATATTTTCGAGAAAGAGCGTCAACAACCACATTTTCTTTTCCTTTCTTGTAAATGATATCATAATCATATCCAAAGATCTTAGTTACCCATTTTTATTGCGCTGGAGAGGAAGGTAATTGCTCCAGAAAATACTTGAGGCTTTGATGATCTGTCTTAATTTGGAAGCGTTTTCCCAAGAGATAAGGGTGCCAAAGATCTACTACCCTTTACATAGATTGATTGGCCCAAATGGCGGTCTGACAATTGTTTGCTAGTAAAGGCCAAAGGTATGCCCTCTTGCATAAGGACTGCTCCAATTCCTCTCCCGAAGGCATCACATTCCAGGACAAAGGTCTTTGTGAAATTAGGAAGGGCTAAGATCAGAGTAGTGCACATAGCCACCTTTAATGCTTGAAAGGCCCGATCAGCTGCGGGAGTCCAAGTGAAATAATTCTTTTTAAGTAGAGGAGTGAGAGGCACCAAAATCTTTCCATAATTCTAAATAAACTTGCGATAATATCCCGTTAAACCCAAAAAACCACGCAAGATTTTGATAGTCTTGGGGAGAGGCCAATCCTGCATGGCTTCAATCTTCTTAGGATCCACCTGGACACCAGTCTTGCCAACAATATGACCCAAGTACTCAACTTCCGAGGTTCCAAAGGCACATTTAGAGTGTTTGAGAAAAAGTTGATGTTGAGAGAGTAGATGAATAACTTGATCCACATGGGAAAGATGGGATTGCCAAGTTTAACTGTAGATGAGAATATCATCAAAGAAAACTAAGATGAAGTGATGAAGCGATGAAGAAAAGGACAGAAGACATGATTCCCGAGGCTTTGGAAGGTGGAGGGGGAATTAGACAGGCCAAAGGGCATGACCAAGAACTCATAGTGACCCTCATGAGTTCGAAAAGCAGTCTTGGGGATGTCAGCGTCTTGCATGCGGATCTGGTGGTAGCCTGAACGTAGATAAAGTTTGGTGAAATAATGAGCACCACTCAACTCATCCAAGAGATCATCAATGAAAGGAATGGGAAACTTGTCCTTGATGGTTAGTTTATTGAGGGCACAGAAGTCAGGACACATGCATCAAGTACCTTATTTCTTAAGTACCATGACCAAAGGAGAAGAATAAGGGCTGGTACTGGGGCATATAACACTCGCTTGGAGCAATTCCTGCATGATTTTCTCAATTTCATTCTTTTGGGAAAAAGGATGATGATAAGGGTGAACATTGGGAGGAAGACTTTCAGGAACAAGGGGTATGGAATGATCATTAACACCACGAGAAGGCGGAAGTTCCCGAGGAGTGGAAAAAATAACTTGGTGTTTGGAGAGAATAGTTTGGAGGTTAGGATGCACAGAGGGTGTCTCAACTGCGTGAATAGAATGGAGTTGAGAAATAATACCGGAGTGGCCTTTCTTGAGGAGTTTTTCCATGTGACGGGAATTGATGATCTCAGGAGAACCAGCTGTGATACCTTGGAAGTGATACTTTTGTCTCTCCTATTGGAATTGCATGGTTAATTCCTTAAAATTCATAAGAATGGGACCCAAAGTGTGCAACCATTCAACACCTAGCACAATGTCACACTCTCCCATTTCGATGGAAAACATATGAGATTTCAGGTGGTAGTGTCCAATTTGAAGACGCACATTTTCACAACGCCCACCACATTTCATGGACCCACCATTGGCTATCATGATTTGAAAATTATTGACATCACAAATATAGCAATTGGTTTCTTGGGCAATGCGACGATGAATAAAATTGTGGGTGCTACCACTGTCAACCAAGATGATGACCTTCATATCCTTAATATAGCCAATGAGCTTGAGGGTTTGGGGAGTAGAGAAGCTAGTGAGAGCATGCAAGGAAATGAGTGGTTCAACTTCAGGTGCATCAGCGGGCTCCGGGGTAGCATCGAGAAGGGAGGGCTCTTCAACAATTGGAACTATCACATCTTCTTCAGGAACATCTTTGGAAATGGCCATAAAAAGTTTTTGTTCCTTACACTTGTTCCCCGAAAAATATTTTTCATCACAATTATAGCAAAGACCCTTCAATTGGTTTTCAACCATTTCATCCCTAGTTAATTTCTGGACCTTGAGGGAGTGACAGGGGGGTTAGATTAGTGGGTCAAGGGCAAGGAACACAAGAGGGTTTTTTGTTCTGGGAAAAAACAACTTGTTGGAATTCTTTTGCACATTTAGTATCTTCCAACCAAGTCTGAGGGTGAGCCATGAGAACCTGGGATCATATTTCATCCTTTAGGCCACTGATAAAGAATTCACGGAAGAAAGCATCTGACATGCCCTCCATTCGAAAGGCCAAATGATCAAAAGTAGATATAAGTCTTCCACTGTGCCTGAATGTTTCAACTTGGTCAAATGACCGAGATAGTGGGTATCAATGTCAAAGTGGTCATAGAGCTCTGCAACAAACCAGGTCTAAGAAATATAACCTTGATGTAAATTTTTACGCCATTGCCACCATTTCCATCGTTCAGGATCTAGATAGAGGACAACATAATGAAGTTTGGCCAATTCATTAGTAATACCATATAGATAAAAATAATGCTCCATTTGAGTGACCTAACCCGTAGGATCAGAGCCATCAAATTTATTGACCTCGACACAAGGAATATGGGGGTCACTCTAAAAGGAGTTGGATTGAAACTGCGGAGAATGAGAGGAATCAACAACATCGGGTTGGTCCAAGGAGGAAGGACCCAAAGGGCGGTTCAACAACTGGTTGGAAGCAGATTGGAGGGTGTTAAATTGGTTCATGAATTTGGCGTCCATGGTGTCAAATTTGTGCTCAACATGGGTTTCTTATTGCGCAAGGCAGGAATTGGTAGAGGCAATTTGAGATGTTGCTTGATTGATGGAAGCTTGCAGGTCTTGGTTGCGAGTGGTGGCCATTTGGAGAGGGGAAGTGCAGGTAAGGAAAAATGGGCGGGTGGGACCACAAAAATGATTTATGAGTGATAGGTACCATGACGATCAGGGAAAGAAGGTAAATATAATGGAATAGTTGGAAAAATGGGGAAGTTGAGAAAGGATCGGGTCCACTAGAAAAAAAAATTAAAAATGAAAGGTATGTCTGTGATCATGGAGAAAAGGGGATTCCAATGGAATAGGTCCCAAATAAGTGTGTCGGTGGGACCACTATATTCTTTTTTCTACTCCTGTGGAGTTACACTCCGATCTGAAGAATACTGTAGTGATGAAATGCCCAAATTATTAACATGAAGAAATGTGTAGTAATTTAGCAACCCGAATGCAGGAGGCATAGTTGCGCGGCAATATATATTGTCTGTTCTTTTTTTGTTTCCGTCCCAAAGGTTAGGGTATTCAAGGGTTCTACATTCAAGGTTTTTCTTTGTGCTATATCTCTCTGATATACGTGTGAGGTCCAACAGTAGTACTCGACTCAATATATCAAGGCACCAACTAAGGAGGATAGACCGTGCCCTTAGCCATACTACCCAACTACCCAGGTAATAGAGAGTATCTTCCCGAGTGTTGTTCTCGGTGGCACTATAGCAGTCATGTGGTCGATCGGTTTATCTGTGGAGGGCTTTAGGAGATCTAGGCCGATCTGTATATAGGTGTTGTCTGATGCACTACCACTCGAAGGGGTACCAACATGGGTTACAAGGGTGGTCAACAGATGTGCTCTTAAGTACCACTTGTATTTCCTCTTTGTATGACTCCTCGACTGTGGGTTTATGCATGTAACGACAGATCTTTGTAGCTTTAAGACGCCATAATACATCTTACCTTGAAAAATTTTAACTCACAATTTTCTACTAAGGAAAGTGATATGATACCACTTGTAAGGTACCAGATCTATTATATTAGTAGAATAGAGAAATAATGCAGAGAATAATACTGAGATAACAACATAATACTGAAATATTGCAGAGATAACAACGGAACAACAAATTATATGGAACCACAATACCATAATTATACCTTTATTGATAGGAAACAATGTTCACTTGCCTCTTCGAAGGGGCAACCTCCAACAGAGCAGAGCTCTATTACAATAATTTTTCGAGACAAAACTTCTCATACCCTCTACTCTTATTTATACTAAATCTATCTATCCAAAAGAACAATCTAGAGGAAGATCCTTCTAGAAGCAGAATCTTCTATTATCTCTTTTTACAATTGACTTATTCCTCCTTATTGCTAGGCCTTATTAATATTGACCTTTACATGGAAATATATTATTCTACCCACTTGAGGGGTTAGGTAGGTTAGGTCCCTAACAAAAGGAGTACATAGAGGAGTTTTATAGGTTGACTATTAGAGCTTCTCATGTTGAGGAAGATGTTGAAAAGGTTTCCAGATACATAAATGGTTTGAGGTATGAGATTCAGGATGAAATTAACATTTTGTTCTTGAGTACAGTTGAAGATGCCTACCAAGAAACTTTGAAGGCAGAGGAGAAGGTGGCCAGAAAACAGAGCCAGAAGAGTAGAGGAAGAAGTATAGAAAGAGGAAAAGAACAATCCAGTGGCAAAGGAATATTTCAGACTCCAAATGATTAAGGAGGAAGCTAAAGTAGTCTGTCACCAAGAGGGGGAGAATCAATAGGCACTAGTACATTGGGCCCATTTTTCGACGCATGTTCGTCGCCAAAACATCACAAGTACGATGAAGGAAACAACCTTTTTCGTCGCATCACCTTCATTGCAATTATGACATTCAAGAGTGTCTCACAATAACAACTAACCGATACATCGTAAGAGTGACTAACATGCCCTAATCAATTCGTACCAAATTCATCATGTTGTTGTCGGATGATCGATAAATTTCCATCGTAAGAGAAACTAATTATTGGCGAATTTTCCTTGGAAGTTTGTCACTATCACATCACGTGGTCGTCGCTAGTACGTCGGAAGATCAATGTTTGACCTTCGTACGAGAGATTAATTACTGAAAAATGTTTCATGGTACTTCATCTTCAGGACGTCGGTCTAGCAACGAGCAAATGAAAAACCTTCGATGAATCTTCCACAATAGATTCTCATGTTTCCATCGTAAGATTGAAAATTTACTAACGAAAATGTTGTATACATGAGGTTTCTATCTGAGGAGGAAAAAACCAGTCTATTCGAACAATCGACAAAATAGGTCATCGATGGTCCAACGAATGTCTATAATTTATAAAAATATATATATACACCTGACAAAAGGCCTGTAGGATCATTGATATGACAGTCTATTCTCAGCACCAAGGTGCCCTATTTGGAGAATTGTTTCCAACATACTATACATTACATATGAAACCTAAATGCTTTATCGACACTGGTAATGATGAGTTAAAATGCGGTCATAGAGGAGAAGGTTCTACTATCTGAAAAGAATTAGAAAAGGGAAATAATGTTGCCATCATTGAAGATGAATCACAAAGTGATGTCTATCCTCTCCCAAAGGAACAACCTTGTGGCATAAATGATGAAGAATCAATTGATCTAGAGGAGAAACTATGATCAAAATTTGGAAATACCACCCTTGGTCACAAAGGAGACTTGTCTACTACTCTTGATTGTAAAGAGCCTAGGCTCACTTCTAGACTTAGTTGTTGTTAAAGAACAAGATGATAATGAATATCATGTTGAATGTGAGACGTCTTTTGTCCTAGTAGACCAAGAGGATGTGGGAGTTTCTAGAATGGATGACCATATGCTTGAAGATGGTGAAGTCAATGAGGAAAGGCCAAAGTTGGAGGTAATGCACATTTTTTATTTTGATGGAAAACTTATACCCACACTAGGTAGTCTTAGTGATTTCTTCTTGTTCAATTCAAGGAGAGGCCCTTTCTTCTTATCCTTTGATGAAGATCCTCATTACTATGAAGATGATAAAATTAAACATGATAGTGTCACTACTACAAATCCAAAAGAAAAGTGCCTCAATAGTCCTGATACACACCTAGATTTGGGCTCATTTTGGAGGGGAAATAAAAATGGATCACATGTAATGTTCCTTCATGGACCACCAGTTCATAATGATGAATACCAAAGGAGGTGAGATGATCCTGAAGGGCATGATCACAATTATGATTCCATAAAGACCTTTTTTGAAGGGCCCACTAAGTATGACAAAACTGCCAAAAATTTACTGAATGATCCTGGGCATTTTGTTGATGAGACCATTGGTCTTCCACTGGTACAAGTTAATCACGAGTGTTATTTTATAAATTTGGGAGACCCTCCAGTGTTTGATACTGAGATAAATGGCGAATATGGTGATATTGTGTTTGACCCAGAAAATGGATAGAAATGTGGCAATCATTTGCATGACAATTGGAGAAAGAATTTTGAGCTCAGGTCCGAGACACATGTTTGGGAGCCACTCATTGATGATGTCCAAGATCATGATTATGTTTTTTTTCTATGGATGAAGTATTGTTCCCATAAGTTGGAAATTTTAATAACTCCATCTACACAAATGAATCCAATGGTCAAGGAGATGCTTTGTACCCAAAATCTGAGCATGAAATCCCTTCAAAATTGGTTGTTTAGACATGGGAAAATAATTATTATAACAGAACCATGGAATTCTTTGGGATATAGGTACTGCATGAATATTAGAGTAGAGATATCCCTTGTTTTTCCAAACATTTTGAACCCCAAGAGGACCCAAAGGGCAGTAATGATGGTGATATTCACAATCTAGAGCCACTGTCAGAGTTGGAGTGAACTAAGCATGTTTTCTACAACATGGGTTTTGAATCTTTCCCTATACATAGTGGAGAAGAGCTAAGAGGGGTATTGGGAAAAAATGGTGATTTTTCCTTTTGGCATACAAGGAAGATGAGTCTTCGGCCGTCTTCTAATGACAGATGGGGAAATGTTGGTTGTTTTTGGTTGGAGGCATGAGACCAAAATTCTGAAAATGATGTATTGTTGAAATAAATTGAGAGTAACGTACTTGTAGAAGTACCTCTAAGTGAAATTCCAACAAATTACCAAGTCCAAAAAAATTGACTTATTGACACTGCAGATGAAGGTACTGAGCGTATGTTCCTCTAGTAGACATATTTGCATGCATAGAGAGCACTTCCATTGAAGACAAATATAGTATGATTCATGCTGTGTTTTGACCCATCATGAAAACATAGTGAAATTCACTGGAAATCCAATATTCTTTGAGAAGCTTCACACTTACTAATGATTATTTAGTTGGAGTAGGCTCATTCATAACTAGGTAGAATAATTATGTTCATTTTTAATTAATATGAAACAATGTTCAGACCGTGCATGTCCATTATATAGTGTTTTCCCTTCAACTGTCCTTTCTCTTTCTTGGCTAGAGTTGGTCCTCTTATAGAAAATATTAGTGCCAAGGGAGTGGAGGTGTGGTGAATTCTCTCTCTTCCTCTTTGTAGATTTTTGTAGTTGAATCTAGTTAAGACTAGGATGATCATAATCTTAACTCAAAGAAATGGAGGGTTTTGACTAGATCACCTTGTCTCTTCCTATTGCAAGTGGAACATGATTGGTATTGATGCCAATATATTCTTCATATCTTTTTACCTCAATTGGAGAAAAATGTGTTTGAGTATAGTGGTTGGTATACATGGTCTAACTATAGATGGGGACATGATAGGGTGCAAGCTAGACTAGATTCATTCTATGGGCTATGGGATGATTTTATTTTCTCTAGCTGGATTCATCTAGTTGATATTATTTATATGTGACTAGTTTAGATCATCTTCCAATTTAAACTATATTTTCCTTAGGACAATCCATTAATTCAACCCCTTCTTCATTGTTCAAATAGAATGTCTCTCATTTAGAGTTGGAGGACTTACCATCCCTTGTTGTTTAATATCATGCTAAAGTCAGAGGTATGTTTATCTCCCATTTTTAGAATATTTTTTTCTCATTATCATTTGAAATATGGGATGGTTTGTACTGGAGATGCTTTTTGTAGTGTGGTCCCCCGTAAGGTTTCTTGTGGTGATAGGGATATGCTAGACACATATCTTTCCAATGAATACTCTTTTTCTTCAGTGTCTTTTATTCCAAATGTTTAATCTCCAGGTAGGGATGTTTTTGCCTTGTGGTTTCCACAAGGCCATGTGGGTTGCTATTGGTGATGACCTTTTTTTTTGGCCTCTAAATTTTTTGCTACTGGTCAAGTTTTTGGGAAAGTATGTGGTTCATTAGGAGCAGACATAGTTTTTGTAAGAAAGACTCATTCTTGACACTATCATTTCTACATGGGAGTCTATGGAGTGGGCAAGGGACATTGAGAAACAAACTCATTATATTGCAAGATTATTTTGACAAAGCACATGATTGGGCTAATAGTTTTTTGTTTCTGAGGTGTTGATTTTTTTGGGGTTTGGCCCTTACTGATTTTCCATGGTGAACACAAGTTCAATAGTGAAGGAGTTGTAATTGCCTAATAGTTAAGTGCGTAGCATGAGGGACACATGTCTACTTTGACTTGGAGGTGGTGGTAAGACAACCCATTTTAGGGAAAATGGTTTGTACACCTCTCTGATTTAAAGTGGAGCCTATAAGACTCTAAGTCACTCAAGAGGATTCATTCAATAGGTTGGACATAAAAGGAGTTATTTACTTAGAATATAGAGTAAATAATCTTTGGGTTTTCTAATCTTGAATAATTCATCTTGATGAGGTAGACCTTGGAGAGTCAAGACTAGGGAAGAATTGAGAAGTGTTTAGGGCATGGTAGGACTATTTTGAGAGTGTTATTGAAGAAAACAATGTATATGAGGTAGAACTATGGGTTATTCAAAGGTTTTTTGTTACAAGTAGGGTGGCACTAAATAAGAAATACATTAGTTGATTTGTACTTATACAAAAATAGTCATAGGAAATGGCCAAACTCCTATGTGTACTCTTGTTGTTGTAACATTCTTCATTAATAAATTTCACCCACCTTCATTAGCAAGTGGATCGACCTTCATTTGGTGTATTGATAGTATTAAGTGATATTGGTATAACTTGGGGCAA